>CAJVQA010000245.1:0-38744 GCA_910591915.1 Cetraspora pellucida
TACAGAAAGAATTGCAAATTTTCACTGTTACTAGGATTTGAACTCTAGACCTGCCACTTGGGGGTTGACAACCTATCCACTTCACTAGGTCACCACACCTCTAAGTTATACAATTTAAAGCTATTAAGTATGATAATTTCTTGATGTAAATTAGAAACAAGATTGGTGGACATGTTAAGAGTAGTAGCATTTAAGATACAATTAAGAGAATTAAAGATTAAGTAATAAATTGTTTGGGTAGAAGGACAAAGAGTCTAGTATAATGAAGAGCTATTTGATTGCATTGGTGACAGAGAGGAGAGTAAGAAGAATTATGTTTGTAAAGAGTGTGAGGAACAGGTAGTTCATTTAAGAGAATTTTAATATAAAAGGTTTTTAGAATAGAGGAATAGAAGCTATAGGCAAAGTTAGAAACCTTTTAATTGTTATTAATGTAAAGCCAAGTGGCTTTCAGTTGATGTTAGAAGCAATGGTAGATCATTGTTAGAAACAATATTAAGATGTCCAAAGTGTTATGATGTAAGCTTGACAGATAGTGCAAATAAAGCATTGAATAGAAACTCAATAGGAAATTAGTCAATAAATAAAGTATAGGAAGGATTGTAAGAGTTGTTAGTTAAGAATATTAAAAAGAGCAGTATTTGGTGACTATGAGCAAGTTGGTCAACAAGATTATTAAATAAATTATCTTGGTATACAATAACTTTGTTAAAAGTAAGCTAAATGTTGTATAAGTTAATAAAGTTGATAAGAGTTTGCCAAATAAAGAAGTATGGAGTATAAGTATAAGAACATTTAGATGCTGATAAGCAGATATTATAATATTTGAAGATGACATATTGTGAGTTTGTAAAGATATGAACAGAACAGTTTTTAGGAGCAGTTATAATTGCTAAAAGAATAGCAAGAATTTCAGCTTTAAAGAAGCATGGCCAGAGTTTGACTTGTGCCTAAAATAAGTAAATAGTTGCAGAATTATTAACTTGAATCCAATCTATGCCCATAGAGCATTGAGAGGTACCAAGCTTGATAACAGAACCATTAGTATAAAATGAAATAGTAGTTAGGTTATAATTGGAATTAGCAATAGACTGTAAGCTATCGGTAAGTAGATTAGACTGAAAAATGCAAGGTAATTGTTGTAAGTTGATTATTACTAAAGGAGAGGATGGAATATATAAAGAATATCAAATAGCTACAGAGTATGCAATATCAAGAAAGTTGGCATGTAGGTTAAGAGTTTTGTCAATGTTAATACAGCAGAGTAGTTTTGTAACCAGGTTTGTAAAAATAAAGATTGTGCATTTGTTGGTGATTGTATTAAAATTAAGATGATATTTAGAACATAATATAGTAGTAAAAAGAAAAGTAAGATATAGGTTTGAAAACTGAGACTGATATAAGCTATGCTAGTAAGTAATAAGGGTAAAGCCTATAAGGGTATTATGCCTTTTGGCCTTGCCAATAATTATTTGGTCATTAAGAACAATAAGTAGTTAAGGTTTGGTGTTAGAAGTAAAATAATCAGTAGTATAAGAAAAGTAGTTTGTTTAAGGTAGATTAAAGCAATCATATAGAGTACATTAATGAGAATGGCTTGTTGTAATGTTCTTAAGAGTGATAAACCATTGAGGTACAACACCTTTGGAAAGCTTATTTAATCTAAAGGAAATATGTTTCTAGTATAATAAGCATATATTATCATATATAGTAAGTTGGTTAAGGAAATTGACAGAGATTAGAATCGATTTTCCTGTTATATGATTTTTTAGACATCAATAATAGTCAAATAAAAAATTAATTAATATTAGGGTTTGGGTTTAAGTTAAGGTTAGAGGTGGCTATAGTATAGCAAAATTACACAAAGAAAATTTTTTGTTAATAACACCAAATCGATTTACTAGTTTAAATTTCGAGATAACTCTAATTTTTGCAAAGCAAATATTTGTTTTGATTTTCTTTATATTACACCTAATCTTAATTTTTAATTGGCTAACTGATATCAGAAAATCACATGAATGGAAAATCAATCCTATGCCCTGGCATTGTCATTGGTTAAGGAAGAATAATTTGTAATATCTAAGTTGTTTTTTGAAAATAGAATATTTGAGATGAGAGGAAAGAAGAGATTTAAAAAAGATAGCTCTATTATTTAAAGTGAATAGAATGTTATAAGTTGAATTAGTAGAAAATGTCCAGCCAATATGCTTGATAAGCTGAATAATTTTAAAGTTTGTAGTTAGACAGTTGGGACCATTAATAATAGAATTAGAATATAAGAAGATATTAGTAGGAGACCAAAGGTTATTTTGTAATTGTTAAATCCAGATGTGAGTTAATATGCCTAATAGGTTGGAATTGTTGAGGTTAGGAATATAGTGTTGTAGTTGGATGTCTCAGATATATTTGATGTTGTAAATTTGGGAATATAAAAAGGTACTAGAAAGTATTATATAGCAAAGTTTAGCTTTAAGTTTAACAAGGCCAATATGCTGAGTAAAGATTTTATTGCAGGTAGACTAACTAACTACAATGTTTTAAAGATGATATTTGAGGGTAGGAATGATAACTGTGTTGATAATATAATAGGCATATGAGTTAGTAATATGTTTGGTTTTAGCAATTTGAATAAGTTAAGAGGATTTAACAATAAGCAGTTTTGTTTGTTTAGATTGCCTATAGTCCAAAGTGAACTAGCAATCTAAAAATTTAAAGAGTTGTTTAGAAGAATGTAATAGAAAAAGATAATTATTATAGGGAATAGAGATGTAGTGAGATGGAAGGTTATTAGTAATCAAAATAGATTTTGTAGGATTAACTTAAATATTAGCTATAGCATAAAATGATTCAGCTATGGATAATATATTGGAAAGCTCGGTTTGTAATAAAGCAACCCAAAGAGTGTTATTTATGTATGCCAAGACAAAGTATTGTTTTTGTAATAAGTTAAATATTTGAAATTTAAGATTGGTAATCCAAAAGGATTGTAAGGTATAACCAGGTACTTGTGCATATATATATGAAATAAGTGAATTATAATATATGCATCATAATAAAGAAGTAATGGTTTCACCTTGGTCAATACTATTGTGAACAAAGTATGAAAGAGTAAGGCCAAGATTAGTAATAACTTAATTGTAATAATTAGTCAAGAGGTCAGAAATGATATTAATAATAGATGAAGGAAGTGCCAGATGAGAAAGTGAATGTTTAAAAAAAGTAAAGTTGACAGAGTCATATATTTTACTTATATCTTGTGAAAGTAGCCAAATGTTCTTATGATTGCAAGTAGCATCTTTAATAAGATTATTAAGGATATAAATAAGAATTAAAGTACTATTATTAGAAAGTGCAACATAATTAAAAGGTGAAAGAATAAGATTAGAAGAAAATATAGTGCTTAGTCTGTTTGGTATATAGTTTGTGAATATGTTCAACAAGACTAATGGATTAAGTAAGATTAAGATTACTATCAAAGAAGTTATGTTTGGGAATAGGATAAATTTTGCTATGTTTCTATTGCTTAGAAATTCTATTTTCAAAAAGGCAATGATTGAAAAAACTAGTAATGACAGAAGTGTATTTAGGGCTAATGTGTTTGAGCATTTTATAACTAATGTCTGTAGAACCACAGGCTTTGTTGTTAGAAAGTTGTAAGAGAGTTTGAGAGAGTTCTTCATTTATAATAGGAAAGCTCAGAGATTAATACCAGGTTAAGTTAATGTGAAGAAGTGAAAAATAATGTTGTTGCCAAAAATTATCAAAAAGAGTTTTATTAATAGGTTTAAATGCAGTTTAGTTATAAAAATATAATTGAACATGCTGTATAAAGAGTAATGAATCAGTTATAAGCTTATTAAACAATTTTATATTAGAGAAATGAACAGGTTTATGATAGTGATTAAGGATGCTATTAATAGCTTGTATAAGATATATTGTAAAAGTAACACATCTTTTGCCAGTAGCTTTGTTGATTTTTGTCAAAGTAGGTGAGAGTTTTCAAGGTGACAAGTATGAAAAAGTTGTTTTCAGATAGAGTAAGCATGTTAAAGTCATAGTTGAGTACAAGATGGGTTGGTGGAGTTAAGTAGTTGAAAGTTACATTGTAACTGTTTGTTAATTTGAGAGATATTTTGATTAATGTTAGAAATGTCAGAATATTGGATGAGTTTTTTAATAAGCTAATAGTGTAACTAAGTTTTTTTAAGAGATAAATATAATAGGGTACTGTGAGGTGAGTATTGATGATTGTAGCTATGTTTATGAAAGACTTTACTAGAGATGGTATAAGTAGCAGAGTAAATAATAGAGCATTGAATTTTGTGCCAAGTTGTTTTAATATTTTCATTAGTTTTATTATTGATAGGAGTTTTGTGCAGTAAGAGTTGTTGTGATAATATGTCTGCAAAAGATTCCTAGTTCTCTGCAGACATAACCTTGTAATTAAAAATATGACAACTAATACTGGTATGTTTATATAAGGGTTTGTTGTAAACATGTGGGAATGTCCATATAAAGGTAAGAATTAGAGAGTCACTAAAAGTTAAGGTTTGGCTGTTATCAAGTCTATAAGAAAAAAGAAATTGTATATTAAATTGGTTAGTTCAAATATAGTTAATATGACTACTGCTAGTATTATTAGACTAGATAGAGTGTTTGTTGTTAAAGTAAGCTCCAATATTATACATATTGGTATTTTTAAGAAAGTTGATAAGTTTGTATTTAGAAGAAAAACTGTTTATGTTATCTTGTATGTTAAAATTACCAAGAATAATAAGGTGGATATGAAGTTAAGAGGCTTGTTGAATCCAGTTAATAACTGTATTTTGAGTTTGATTTTGAGTAGACATGTTAGTTGATGACAGGTACACTGAGATGATATAGAGTTTAATATTATTTCGAAAGAAGATATTAAGTGCTATAGCACTTCCAGGATGAATATAAATACTGTAAATGTGAGGTTTAAGATTATTGCAGATTATGATAGAAGTGCCTTCAATAGAAGTAGAAGAGTTAGACCAATAGTAGGTAAAAAAGTTATTATTACAAAAGAAGAAATTAGTTTTGTCAAAAATTTTAGTTTTTGTAATGCTTGCAATAAATATGTTATAGTTAAGACAATAATCTTGTCATGCTTCTCTTTTGGTAGGTTTATTGAAGCCTCTAACATTGTGTATAGCAATAGTTAAATTGAGATGATGTGAAGTTGGGTTGGATGAAGGTAAAGAAGAATTACAATTAAGGATTGAAGAATGGTTATCAAAAAATAAGTCAGATGGGATAGAATTGAGATTAAAAAAGTTAGATTTTAGAGGAAGATTATAGAATATAAGAAGAAGATATAGAGCAATAACAATATGATCTGGTAAAAGAGTATCATTAAAAAGATATATGTGAGTTTTATTATAAGATGAATTGATAGAAAATGTAATGTTAGATACAGTTTTGTTATTGTTATATTTATCAATATGTTGAATTAGAGTTTGAATTGTTTGATCATGAAGAAGAAGTGGTAAATAGTAATAAAGAAGGAATTTGTTAAAGCATGTGTAAAGATCATGAAAGATTAAAAATGTTGTAAATAATCTTTCAAAATTATTTTCTACAGGATTGATCACTGTATGTTCAGCTCTTACAGCTATGCAAGGTACTATAGTCTGCCCTGTATGTTGGGTCTAATTGTCATTATCCTGGCCTTCTACATAAATAGACTTGCCCATCTACCTACTTATATCATTCTTCTTATTAACTACAATAGTTGTATCTTTTAATAAAGTAATAGCTGCTTTAATATTAATTGTAGAAGACAAAGAATTTAAAAAGAAGATTGTAAAAAAAGTGAGTTAAGAATTGAAACTGATTAAAAGTCAAGGTTGAATTTTTTTGCTAAAAAATCTTTCTAACTTATTTGATTTTTATTAAAATTATAGAGTAAGTTAGTTCTGATTTTAATTTATTATTATAATTACACAATTTGTAATTACAGATCATTTAGTTTTGATAAAAGCAAGGCTTTATTAATAGAGCTTAATTGAAAGTTTATAAGTTCTAGTATAGAAGATTGATAGATAAAAACTGATTTTTTTTTTTGGTATTAAGGTAAGGTCATGCTCTCTAGTCTTTATTAGTATATTTGTTATAGCTAGTACAAATCTATTATACATTATCTATTACTATATATCTATTCAGACATAGGACTCAAACATATTTATTTGTGACCTAAACCTACCAGAGTTTTGTATTATGTTCCACTTGCACCTAACCTAGATTTTTGTTTTACTACTAATTATATTAGGTAACCTACATATTTTCCTTATATATTACAACCTATTTTTAACAACTCCTAAATTGGTTTACTAGGTTGTTTGCTTCTTTTGAGCTATCATCTTTGGTTTGCACGAAGGATGCCTCTCTAGCATGTATCTCAAGCCAGGTTCCTGCTGCCACTGCTAACTTCCCAATTCAGGTACTGGTAGCATGTATCTCAAGTCAGATTCCTGCTGTTACTGCTGGTTTGCAACTCTTCTTGGTCTTAGTATCATTTCTAACAGATTGTGCATCTAACCTGCCTCTTAAGTACTCCCTTTTATGGTATAAATAGAACTCTATTTTGGAGATAAGTACACATTCTCTTTTAGGCATTGACTAATGTTTCTACTACTGTCACACTATGCTGCAGGTTTTCTTTTGTTCTGTTTTCAACTATAGGCAATCTTTCTGTTTTTTTAATAACATCCTAGCCTGAATCTACATTTAGACTAAGGTGTTCAACTATGTTCAAGTAGGTTTCCACTTCCAATTTAGATATCTTAACCATAATTAGTACAGCATTTATGTTGGTATATTCTACTTGTTTCACCATAGGCTTCCATATAGATGTGACTAAAGCTTCAGTTTGGAATCTTTAGACATACAGAACAGGTTACAACTTCTCTATGCAGATGGTTACCTTCTATTCTTAGTTATTCCACAATGCCAGAGGTGCTTCTAATCTTGATAAGGTTAATCCTTTGTTACAAATCTTTTATGTATATACCACTTTTCTTATTACTTCAGTTCATGTTACCTTGTTATTATCCTTCCAATAAAATATTCTACAAGTTAGATGCAGAAATGTTGGTACTGTCCCATTTTCAGAGAACTTACATGTGCAACCCTTTGTGTAATGGAACTTTCTGTGATGTTACTGTCATATATAGTGCACACATTCTGCAAAGTTAGTTTTCTTTCAGGAATTCCTTTTTTTGTCATATACTATACTTAGACTTGACTACAGGGTTTTGTGTTTAATTACAGGTTTCTTATGGGTTACAGAAGCTAAAATCTTTTGATTTTACCTTCAGCTGGACTTGAACCATTAATCTTGACTGTAGGAGTATAGAAGCTTAACCATTAAGCTATGAGATTTACACTCTAAATAAAAACTAATAAAAAAATACAATTCTAGTAATATCTATAATATTGAATTAATTTATCTTAATATTCAAAATTTAAGTATTTTTTATACAAATTAACAAAAATATTATACTGTCAATAAAAATTAAAGATAACAAGCTAATAATCAAATTCTAGATAACTAATATCAAAAAACTTATACAAGATTTGTTATAAAAATTATTTTTATTTAATATTAAGAGTAGTTTGTTCAGCATATAAAATAAGCTCTATTTTTTCATATAACTAAAATTAATTAATTGAGTTATTTGCTTGAAATTCCAAAGCTTCTATAATAGTTTGGTCTGTTTTTTGTAAATAAATTTTAATAAAATGAAAGATATATGTCTAATTCATATTATACTAAAATTCAGTACTTCAAATTAACTCAATATAATGTCTAATTCTAGTTCACAGATTATAATTAGAGTTATAAAAAATCTTTGTATTGGTTTTGTAAATATATAAATACTTAAGGTTACAAAACTATAGGTCTTCTGTAATACTATTTAAATTATACATATTGTTTCTAAATTCAATACATTTATATAATTTATATTTTATTAAAATTTTGTATTAATTATTTTGGATATAATAATACTAATTTCTGAGATTATCATAATTAAGACTTTAATAGAAATCAGTATAACAGATTTTATAAATAAGAATTTAATCTAATTTTTGAAAAGTTTCAGGTTTTTGAAGGTTTTTGTAATAACAACAATAGTGTATATAATGATTAATATAAAAGTATTAACATTAAGCTTCAACTTTATTAGAGTTATATTCATATAAATAAGTCTAATTTTAATATTTCAAAAAAACTAATAAACAATCAACAACAATATGTCTTATGAAGTTATATTTATAACAGAAATTTTTAAAACATTGTTGATAAAAATGTTCAAGTTTTGCCAATTTTTACAAGTTTTTTATTGAGAGGTTTGTAATTAATTATAAACAACAAGAAAACTCTTATAATAGTATTAGTTGCAAGTATTCTAAGAGTAATTAATAAAAGATAATCTAAAAATTATAATTACTACAAATATAATGTAAAGTAGTTCGAATATATTATCAAAATTGATATATAGTTCGTTCTTTATTATTTGTTTCTTAAATAAGTTAAACAGTAATACTTTATGAAATGTAAAATATTTTTGTTCATAAAAATTAAACTCTTTGAGATCTGTTACAGTTGGTTAAGCAAATAAGACATAATCATTTTTATAAGTTGTTGTTACTGAAATCTTTTTGTTATTTCGTTTAAATGAATAATAACTATTTTTCTAATTATAACTGATGTCAACTTTCTTAAACCAATCATTACTAAAAAGAAAGAAGCAGAAACAACTTCAACAGTAATTGGGATATTGTTAATAGAAATTTGATTACAATAATTAATATATATTATTAGAATAGTGTTTATATTGGATTTAATGCTTTTAATGATCACTTATTACTTTAAAGAATAAAAAAAAAACCACCTACTAAATAAATTATGTTACTATTTTAATAGATTTTATTACAGTATCATCATGATCTAATTATGATGAATTGACAATATTGCATGATTTTCGAAACTTTTTGGGTGGCGATTTTACCCAGCCTATTTCGGTCCTGTTAATAAAATGGATCGTTGGTATTACGATCAGTGAAATGGTATTTCAGAAAAATAGACTTCGGGAAAATGAGCAACAACCCTATTTCTGGTTTCGCCAGCTACATAGCACAACTACTTATAATGATAAAAAATTGGAAGATTGTAAATTTATATGAGACTAGATGTATGTTTTACCTTTATTGAATAATTTGCATGCCTAGTACGATAACCTATACATTTACTAAATGCTATCATGTCTGGTTTTGTGTGGCAACATCATGCCTATCTTATTACCATCTGTTTATCCAAATTAGGGAGCCGTCTTTTCTAAAGTCGTATTCAATTCCATATTGATCTACATATCGCATAAATAGCATTCTTGATATTTTATAAACCATTAACCCTAACTACATCAAAAAAAAAGTAATACTAACATGGACACGGCTTTAGCAATCCCTCTATTTTTGAAAAATTCGAGGACCAAATCCTTTTCAGGTTTATTTTTAATCATCCTTGAAATTTCATAAAAACCTTTGAATGCTAGTGGATTTAGTGTTCCGATCTTAAATCCGTAAATCTGGATTGATCCTAAAAAGTTGTCTGGGTCATTTCACGATTATAGTTGGCATTTTACCATGTGGTAGAATTAATTTCGGTAAATATTATATGCTGTAATGCAGTAACGTATTACGGCATTACGGCTCAAAAAAATTACGGCAAATTACCAAATTAATTCTACCACCAACTATATAATTTGGATTATATCAAATCCTGATTGAAGCACATCCTTAGGTTCATTTGATCAATCCTAGTAAAAATTTCTGATCTGATATCTGAATTTATATCATTAAACAAACCTAAAAAAACAAATTTTGCCTAAATTTTACAGCTACAGTACGTAGGACTATGAAAGATCGATATAAATGCATCAATCAGATTCACCATAAAATTTTGGTACAAGATAACCTTTTTCGGTCACAACCCTAACATAAAGTTTATTACTTTAAAAATCCATTTAGATCATGGTGCATATTATCGATATTTCATTTCGATCATTCGCACATGATCTAGGCATATCTGATATGAATATGAAAAGTTGTGTTTAATTGATTTTCGGACTGATCCGGGATTAATCAAATTTCACGATTTTGATTGGTTAAAGGTAACAGGCGAATATCGGATAATCTCGTGATGTGTTGGTTATTTATGTCAATCATGTCAAATTTATATTAATATAATAAAAAAAATGGGCTGTTTCTATTGCCTGCACCCCACATAGTTTCGACATGGCATGACATCTTACATAAATTTTATAACGAGCCGTAATCTAAAACCGAAACAGTGAAATGATCGGAACCCATAATACGTGTATAGTAAGTTTTAATTAAAGACAACATTTGGAATATTTCCAAAATTTTAAAAATATAGGCATAGCCCAGATGCCATCATTAATTTGAATCTTTTGCGAATAAACTACAGTATAGGTGGGCTGATCCAATTTTTTTTTATATGTATATGTGCCATTAAGTGCATGCCCATACGTAATACTGCAGTTTAACCATAAAATTTTATTTATGAATTTACTCCATTCTAACAAGAAAATGCTTTGATTACTATATTATTAACTAAAGTAACAACTTCAGGTAAGTGGCAACTTCAAATATGACATATACATGCATTTTTTTCAAATAATACAAGTGTTATAATTTATCAAGTCTATTGGTGACAAATTTTTATCGTAAAACATATTTTGGATGATGAGAAAAAGCTTAATAAATAAACTTAACTTTTTATAAGTGTCTTTATAATAAAAGAACTTGATATTATAATTAATATGAATAATGTAAAGTGGGAAATGTTGCTTAGACCGATTCGTGATCAGTACTATTTTTAGAGAACCTGGTACGTACGTGCGTGCAGGTGTTGAAAGTAAAAACTTATTTTTTATCATTATAATTACATAATTTTGGTTTGATTAAATGGTGTTCGGTATGGATGTGTGTGCTTTTGCAGGGCGACTAAAGATAACATGGCCTACAAGGTCAGATTATTCGGCACATTTCTGCCCAAATGTCCTTACGACATTTATATACATCTGTATAGTTTCTGCTTCTAAAGCAACATCTTTTTTTAATTTATCGTATTCTTCGTCGGTGCACCCTATGGCCACCTTCATTATAACTCTGAACGCTTCAACAGTTCGAAGCAGAAGTTCATCCTCTATCTTTATTTTTAAAAAATTTTAAGTTTTAGGTTTAAAATATGTATATGTATATATTATTAATTTACCTGTTCGTCTGTAGCTCTGTTGTATGAAAGAGGAAGTGGCATTTCTATCACTTGAATATTTTTGACATTTAAAGATCTTAATTTGTCCGGAATAGTACGGACTATATCAGGGTTGTGCCCATTAATCTGAAGGCATTGTCGAACTAATTAGGAACAATAGTCATGAATTTGAAAAGGAATTTTTCATTAAATTATTAGATCATCTTTTTATAAAATAATTAATTAATTAATTAATTACCTGCTAACATAAAACGTTGTGTTGCAGGACCGGCACCAATAATTTCGGTGGGAGTTCCGTATATCTACTGAGAATTATTTAGTATGTACTTTTTTTTTATTTTTTTATTTATTAAAGATGAATTCTAACCTCCATCCATCCTCCTGCTTTAAGACTTCGATGCATGTCACTCTATTTTTATTTTATTTTATTTAATATAAATGAATTTTGCTTGTAGTAAAAAAAAGCAACAGAAACACTAATAATAACATTAAACATGCCAGATGAATCCTGAATTGATTCTCGCGAACTTTTGCTGATACGGAATGATGAAATATAAAGTCAAACGTCTAATAGTTTAATAAAAAAATAAATTATTTATTTTTTAAAAAAACCCTGCATTTATAAAAAAATATTAATATTAATAAGATCTCACGTTATCAGGAAACGGAATTCCATCATGGTAGTTGTGTTCCAGAAACGCACTGTTTTCTGGAAGCTGGTCCTAATAATAATAATAATAATAATAATAGTAATAATAATAATTTTTAATATTCAATTAGTGTATTAGGCCATACAAAATTAATTGATTAGTCTTCATAACCTGGCCGGGTCAAATTTTGAAAGCTTGTAAAAAAAAAATTTTTTATATGTTTTAATAACCGGATGGGTTTTTTAAATTTTACAAAAAATTTTATAAAATTTATATATATAAATTTTTTAAAAAGAAGCTGGCCGGCCAGATCTGTTCAAAAGTTTCATGTTAGGAAAATCAAGATATTAAATTTGTATGGCCTTAGTTAATTCTTTACAAAATATTTTAAAAAATGTTTACTGGATTAAATATAGTATTAATGTCCAAACCCAAAAAGATTGACATTGGATATTCGATTGACATTTCGCTTAGCCAAATACCGCCACCGGTCCCAATTTCAAGTACTTTTGCACCCCCACAGGTTAAAAATTCTGAAATAGGCGCAGAATAATTAGAGCCAAATAAAAGTTTCACCTGTTGATTAACCTTATTAAACCGTATAGCCTCCTCATTATCACGTGGAAGAGCAAGAGAGAAATTCTGTGCCAAACAAAATTTTCGACCTTGAATAAATCGGTGGGCTTCAAGTACTGAAAGGGATTTTAGATACGTTTCTTCATTGCTTCTGGGGTTTTCAGTTACTACATTTTTAGCAGGCTTTTTTAGGGTTTGTCCCATCTTTTTAAAAGTTTTCTGAAAGAGAATGTTATTGTATATATAATGTTCGCCTATTTCACATAAATTAATATCCCAATCAGTACGTCGATTTATTTTGCAACGTTTTTCATACTAACGTCTAAATTTATACGTATATGAAATACCTAGAAAAAAATTTTAATCCGCAAATAAAAACATCGTGAATCATGACATGTAGAACAAATAATAGGTTTTACCCAATATATATATATATATATACATACATATATTATATATATATATATAATCGGTCTTAGAAAAAGTAAGTAGGACTAGGACAACAACTTTAATTTCTGTAACCAAGTTTAGGACCAATCAAAGATTTGTGATTTAAAAAAAAATATATGTGTACGTAGAAGTTCAAGAATTCCATTGTAAATGCCGAATATTTCCACTTTAAGCAGTAGAAAATTATAATAATTAGACAAATTTCATTGGTTGAATCACTAATTAAAAAAATATTGTAGATAAAAAAAGGAAGGATGCATAAATTCATACTTTGTACACTGATATGCAAACTGGTCATATCGTTGTTTACATAATTTAATGGTAACACACAAGAAGGCTAGAACTGTCATGGTTCTTAATGTGAAGTTCAAATTGTACTTATATGTATTTAGTAGTATTAGTATACGTTTGTCATAACATTTGGCATGCGTATAGAATGTGCCATAGCATCTTAAGTATGTAAAATAATGATATTGATTTTAAAGAGTAAACTTGCCTGTACGATTCGCAAGGTTCGTTTTATCAGGTTAACTAATTTATCCCTCGAGTTCATTATCTGAACTACCAACTACTCTACTTCCTTGCATGGTTGGTTATTAATGTTTTTTTTTTTTGGTCACATTGCAATTATTGTTGCGCAGATACTCTACTTCCTTGCATGGTTGGTTATTAATGTTTTTTTTTTTTGGTCACATTGCAATTATTGTTGCGCAGAATTGTATCACGTGGTTACATAGCTCGCACATTGTTACTATTGTTATCCAATCAGATGGTCTACACTAATCAGTAATAAAACAGAGTTATAAGGTTTAAATTTTCATAGAGTGTCGATTATCTGATTGGTGCACCTTCACTTAGAATTGGTGAAACTGGTAAACTCTTGGTGAATGGTGGTGAAACTAATGAAATTTACATTGTTTAGTTTCACCAACAACTCTAATTCTCATTTAGAGTTGCTGGTGAAACTATAGTTGCTTGTAGAATTACTAAATTACGGCATTATGGCATTTTACCACGTGGTAGAATTAGTTACGGCATAGCACCTAATTGCAGTAATATCTTAATTAGAGATTGAATTTAGTATAAATTAAATATGGCATGGTTTGGATTATAAGTCACGTTATTTCTAATTAACAAAATAATTTTTGGCAATAGATAATCAAGTAGTTCTGGTATTTTAATTAATAATACAGTCTGACCTCTCTAAATCACGTCGTCGGGACCATCACGTGAATGCATTTATTGGAGGAAGTGGACCAGACAATTAGCGTTAGAGATGGGACACTGCGCAGGCGGAATTTTACGGAAGACCGGGATTATTCGGAATGTCACGGAATTTAACAATTTTGGCCCGCATTAGCCGTAATGCAGGCCCATGCAGCCTGCGCAGTAGATTCGAAAAATCCTCGATTTTCCCATCTCTAATTAGCGTGCATTTACAGAATAAAGAACATGCATTTACCCATAAGTTCCACCACAGGCCCGGGCTTATATCATGCATTTAGAGGTGCTGCATTTAGGGAAGATGAATTTAGAGGTTTAACTGTAATTATTATGCTTAATCTATTCTTTCTTAACAAAGGTGTTAGATCAGAATTTTCATTTAAGTAATCTAAAAAAAAACAAAGAACCATGATAGATATTTGAAACACCTACAAAAATAATTAATTCTGGATCTTTATTTAAAAAATTCATAGAATTAAGTAGTTCACATAATATATATTCCTAAATAATAGACTGAATATAAAACGTCATGTTTAAATAGTGCATAAATAACTTCATTTATATTCAAGTGGTTGAAGTAAATATAATTTTTTTATCTCATAATACATATTTGAAGAAACGGATAAATTTCATGCTTAAAAAAGAACATATTAGATTTCTAACTAAACAAAAAAATATACAATGATAAAGATGGTCATACTGATGAAGAGTATGATACAATATTAAGAGATATGGATACAGAAACTGAAACTTTGAATATGTATTAGAAACCTGTCGTAGGAGGTTAAATTATATTTTGTGTACAGTTGGCCGTCTAAGGAGAATCTATCTTCGGGCCTTCAAATATATTTTGTGACCTATGAAAAATCTGATCTGATGTAGTTTTCTAACTAATTTTTCGGGGTCAAAATATATTTGGAAGTCCGACGATAGGTTTTCCTTAGACGACCAACTGTACACAAAATATAGTTGAAACTCCTATGACAGGTTTTCCCTCGGCGGCACTCGTATATGATGTGAATAACGGATTAATCTAAAACCAGATAAAAAAACTTAACGTAAATCATCATGTTTATTTAAACGTATTTGAACGATTTGTAAAACTTCATAGGGCTAAATAGTATAATAAATCATTGATTTTAACTTTCAAAGATCTCAAGTTTAATCCTAAAGAAATATTACATATGTATGTCATACAGTACTCCTTCCTATTACTGTACTAATTGAACCGAGTTCATCATTTGATGAAAGCTTCCATCTAAATGAGGTTAGTATAAACCAATATGTGTTACAATATCTTCGAATAAGGTCTATATGCAAAACAATAAGATAATCGTGAAGAACAAGAAAGATCGTCTAAACTTTTTTTTTTAAATAAAGTTGATTAATAATTAAAATCATGTGATGAATAATTATCTTTGGACGATCCTAACGCTAAGATACTTAAGTGCTTATATCATAAAGAGTATCAAAATAAAATTATTTGTAACGCTTAAGGTTTTCTGGATAAGTAAATGACTCAATGCATTTTATATAAATATGCTCTTTTCCAAAGAGATTAATTTTAGTCATAATCTACAACGATAAATCAGATTTATCGAAAGATTTCCGAAGGAATAAACATACCAAAAGTTTGTTAAAGTTAAATTGTGAAAAAAACTTTCCCAGCTAGGTGCTACAATAACAATAAGTTAATATTCGATTTAAAATATAATTTTATAGATCTTTTGATTATGTAATTGGTTTTATTATTTAACGTTATGGCAGATCTCTTTATACTGTACAGTATATCTATTTCGACAGAATTAAACCTGATATAGTATCATTAAATGCAAATGTCACCTAACTCGATCCACATAGTTACATAGCAATAACGGAGTTTACTAGTTTGCAACCTTGTAACATAGATTACCCATATTGATATAATATTTATTTTTTAAAATTCGGAGCAAAGTAATTAAAATGTATGTTACCTTTATATATGTAAGAGATTTATTTAATTGGAGCATTAATTATGAAATAATATAGTGAGCTTGAATTAATGAGTAAAAACGAAAGGTTTTACTTTAAATAGCATTTACATTTGCCAAGATCTTGTAATTTATGTAATTCTAATTATATGCGCATAAAAATTTGTTTCATGACTGATTAAATCTATAATTATAATCTAAAAAAGGCAAGCATAAAAATATATCACTATTGCTATCAAACTTTTTTTTGATAAGTCATGTGACACATGTTCTATTCGGTTATATTGAATCCGATGTAATGTTACCGTTACTGTTACTGATTAATTAAAGTTAAAGAATATATATATATATATGTATATACAGTATGTATAGTTTCAAAAATATCCAGTAATTAACGTTCAGGGTTTGACTCATTTTATGCATAATGATTATCAGTTATATGTATCAAATGAATGTCCGGAACTATCATAAGATGATCATTATTTTTAAATTATATGCCTGAATTAATTTTATTCCGAGTCTAATTTCTAATCTAGAGTCATCGGCCATATCTACAAAAATATTTAGTGTTAATTTCCGGGCAAAATTAAAAATTCTAAAGATCATTTGCCTAAATTATATTAGTGCACCGAATTAAAGTATAAGTAATCTTTTTATCGATATGCATTATGCATTTTCTAAACATGTGAGTAGGACCGATCCAGAATTAGTCTAGTCTAAGATTGGTTTACTATCTATATAGTCAATACGATGAATTTTTACTAAAAAATTAGATATTTTTGGATATCTATATAATGAGTTTTTTATTAATGGAATTGATCATTATAACTATTATAACTATAAAAGAGTTACTGACATCAATTCAATCTGGACTAGTCTCAGACAAAACCAATTAATTTAATATTAGCCTAACTGTAACAGTAACTATAACAGGATCAAAGAACATATGGTACGTATCGGATTGAAAGAGTCTATTGATAATACGGTCTACATCGAAGGAAAATTCTAAAATGAATACTTCTCTATTAGAATAAATTGATAGATAATTTGTTACTAAACAACTGATAATAAAACCAATTAAATCTTATATAATAAACTTTTTTTTTAAAATGTGATCATAGGGACTAATGCGTTTAGGAAGAATAGTATGTACTTCAATGGAGTTTAGATGATTCACTTCAATGGAGTTTAGATGATTCACTTCAATGAAGTTTAGATGATTCACTTCAATGAAGTTTAGATGATTCATTTCAATGGAGTTTAGATGATTCACATGTGTGCATATCAAGAAATTCAAAAAAAATTACAAATTCTCTTTTTGTGTGTATATTTGTTAGATTTCAATACAGTAATAAAATAACAAATTATATATTCCAACCAAATGACTTTTACTTAGTGAAACATTATTTATAGTGTATGCGCATCAATAAAATTAAATGTAACCATTGTTATTAAAGTATATTATTTATTAGAGAGTCAACACTACTTTAGATCGACGTGTTTTAGCTTGCTGTGGTTGGTAGTAGCAGGTCTTTAATCTGATCATTTAACCAGATTAACGGGTTAAATGCGTTCAAATTATCATCTTTCATTTACGTATTGTAATAAAGTAGCTTAGTTAAACTTTAAAATTTAACTTATTTATGATTCATCTATTTGATCTTCATAATCTAGTAAAGGAATATCTCTCTTAATGTTTAGGTAAAATGATATGACCCTGAAACTTTATTTCTAACGCTAAACGTTATCAGCGTATGACTATCCTATATAGACCATATCAATCTTATTAGATCATATCAACCATATCAAACAGATTAGACCATATTAGAACATATTAGAAATATTAGACGTAAAACTTAAATTTAAATATATAGTCAAACTGTAAGATACACCAAAATATGCCAAGGATTAAGAATTGAAAATATGCTTTAATCATAAAACTTCAATTACAAAACGTACATATGCACATATGTACGTATGTATATATGTACTGTATATCAGATATATGCATGTACATGAAAAAAAAAGAAGATATATTATGCAATAAACGATACGCTCCTAAGGTCATATTTCTTATACGCTTATTATACATTTCATAACTTCATTTGTAGTTCCTCATGAATGGTAAAATTTTATTTAATGGGTAAGCCTACCACTAAATTTATCATTACGTGCATAATAATTTATTCATACCCCTAAATTAGAATGATGAGCTATTTTAATTTTTTTTTTTTTTTTGTATGACTCTGAAACATCGAACAAGGAACGGGAAAATTCTAAAATATTAACTATGAGAAACTAAAAATGATAAAGCTCTGAAACGATTAATACTATAAATGATTAATATTATAAATGATTAATGTTATAATGAAAAATTTATCAAAATAATTTTATTTTTTTTTAAAAACAAAAAGATCTTTAAATAAATAAATAAATATAAATAAATAAAATCATAAATCAAATTTCGATACATAAATATGCTATAGATATTATTACGTTATATATGTTATATATATTCGTTACGTACATATACAGTATATACAGGTATAGATATGTGGACAAACCAAACTTGCATTATCAAAAATATAAAACTTTCAGATTGCCTATAAAAATTAAAGGTCGTAAAAAAAAAAAAAAAAAAAAAAAAAAATCAAATCTTTGAAAATAAAATGGGTTATTCACAATCAAAACTCTTTAATCGATTTCTATACAAAAGAAATAATAGAAATGCTACTAAAGGAAATGAAAGCCATGAGTTTAATAACGATAAAAATGTAGAACAAATAGAACTGAATAAAGAGCCACCAACTTTAACGTTCACGGTATTCGATGCTTATAGATTCATTGAAGGTCGTAGGTTTCGTATTGCTACAAATGCCACTTATACATTTCCAAGTGACTACAAAGAAGCTATACGGTTTAATGAATCAATTAAACTTATGAAACGATTATTTGATTCTAATTATTCGGCTCCTGTTGAAAAATTATTAATGAATGGTGCAAAAGTACTTGAAATTGGGTTAGTAATAAATGTAAACTTTATTATTATCGTTATTATTATTTAATGCAGTAATGTAATTAGTACTTTAATTGGCTTTAATAATATTATAGAACTTGTGGTGGATTTTGGTTGACAGATATGTCAAAACAATACTCAATGTCAACGTTCTTGGGTTTGGATACTTCAACAATTTTTAACCCGGTAAGGAATTTCTATTAATAAAAAAGATCGTTGTTATACATTTAAGACATTTTAGCGTTAGATTAATTTGATATATATTTATTTTATGTTTAGGAAAGTTTACCGGAAAACTGCGCATTTCTTGAATATAACTACTTTGATGAAGTACCATTTCCTGAAAATGTAATATATATTTCTGTTATAAAAAATAATACGTATATAGATTTCTTTTCTCAAATACATATTTTAAATTTCCCTGTTTTCATATTAGATATTTGATTATGTTTTCCAACAATCAATATCGTCTTCAAAATTCCGCGGAAATCTATTTGACAATCATTTGGTATTTGTCTTTCTCGTGTTAATGAAAAAATCGTGTATGACGTTATACGTATTGATAGGTATATAGTACCTTTTTTTTTTTTTTTTGAAAAATTAGAATGAAATGACTCGAATTCTCAAACCTGGAGGCTGGATAGAGGTTAGAGTTCGATTCAAGTTTAATCAATTCATTAAAGAATCAATTCAATTCATTAAAGAATTAATTCAATTCATTAAAGAATCAATTCAATTCATTAAAGATTCAATTCAATTCATTAAAAATATAATTCACAAAAAAAAACTTCTTATTAGATCTTCGGAACTACTACTGAAATTGTTAACGCCGGACCTGCAACAAAAACATTTGTCGAATCAAGTAATAAGTAATTTATATAATAACTGTATTTCTTAAAAGAAATTTCATATCTTAAATTCATATTTATTACTTTTTTTAATATTAACATTATTAACGTTAAATAGTGATCAAATGCTTTCATTTTAATGATCTCAATCCTAATATTGTGCGTACTTTTCCCGGAAAATTAAAATCCTTAAATATTATAAATGTTAAAGTGATTGAAATGCCATTTTACCTTTCTCCCAATCATCCTATTTCAAAAAATAAGGTAATTAATGTAAATAATATAAGTTCTTTTTTTTTTACAATATAAATTCATGATTTCTTTTTTTTTTTTTTAAAAAAAAAAAAAAGGGACAGGAACTATTGCTTGCAACTGCTGAATCCCTAAGAGTAATGATTAAGCTAACCGTGGGATATAGTGATGAAGAATATGATCAACTATTAAGAAAAATTTCTATAGAAACTGAAACTCTAAATATGTATGTGAAGTGTATAAGAACTTTTGGACAAAAGAGTTTAGACATTACGTGACTTAAATTACGTAAGTTACATAACAGATAAGTTACGTAAGTTACGTACATTAAATAATCGTTGATCATTGTATGTAAAGTGCTGACTTGACGTATCTGGATATTTACAAAACCTTTCAAGTTTTATACAACTTGACTATTAAGTTACTATTTTTTAAGACATAGTATGTATTCCATTCGAATACAATCTATGAATGTAATATATGAAAATAATTTAAGGTTTTTTATAAAACTGAAGATTTTTATTTTAAATTTTTTTTTTTTTTTGTGGTAATTTCTGTATTTATGATACGTCATATCTATATTTTATGATTGTGAAAAATACATTATTAAGTGAATCATTATTGTTGCACGAAGATTTATTAGGACGTTTTTTTTAAAGATCATAGTTGCACGAAGACTTATTAGAGCAGTTTTTTTTTAAAGAAATTTGGCATAGTTGTGCAAAGACTTATTAGAGATGGAGGGTTTCTTTGAATTGTTATGGTTGTGCGAAGACTTATTAAAGTGAATTGACATAGTTACATAAAGACTTATTAAGCAGAATTTTTTTTTTGAATGTTATGATTATATAAAAATTTACTAAACAATTTTTTTTCAACTTGTTATAATTTTGTAAATACTTATTAAAACAGAATTTGTTCTACAGATCTTAAAACTTGAATTTTCATTAATAAAGACTAATTGCAAAATTCAATAAAAGTCTTTGAAGATTAGATTTATAACATTACAGTTTAAAATATATACTGTATTCTTTGAGTGCATACTTAGATTTCAGAGCTTATAAAGTATATTTGTAGAGAGCATAATGAAAGCATTTCAATATTTAAAATATCAAACTATCAAGTAAAATCTATTTATATCATTGTTTCAAAATCTAATATATTTTACAATTATGTTTATAGATTACTTTTTGAATTATAGATTATTATAAAAAAAAAAAGCTATATAGCAATAACTGCTATACGTATTATATACTTAAAACCTGTTAACCTTTTTATTTGCTAAAAAATGTGCATGTACATAATCTTAGGAATGGTAAAAAAAAACATTTTTAACATTTTTTATTGTTTTAAATCTTTTTTAAAACATCGATGTCTAATTCTAAAAATTGGTTAAGATTAAAATTATCAACTCTGGTTGATTAATTTTAGTTTCAGCTAATTTGATTGTTAAATAACAATTTTTGCTTTCACTAAGGCCATTAGTTATCAGTGTTCACTGCCTTTATTGTAAATTCAATTATAGTTATATAACTTGTACAAAGTTACCCTTATACTACACTAGCAGATAGTGCACAAGCTTCTGTACACCTATTTAGATACCATCTAATCTAACTATGATCTTTCTGTCTGTACATTCATCAAGCCATTACATATTTCAAAGTATGTTACCTGACTGTAAGACTCTAAAGGGTCCTCTTGTTAACTAACTACTTATATTTAATCTTTGCTAACAGGACTTACCTTTGTAAAGTTCACTTAGAACTTAGTACTGATTTTATAGCATATCTCTAGTACTTAACTATATCTTGCTTTAGATCTCAGACTCCTAATTCAAATAGACTGAAAGAATTATGTCTTGTTTCTGATATCTCAAAGGTCTGTCTCTTCAAGATCTTTTTCCTTCAGTTTGAGACTTTTGATAGCTTGGTTAATAGTATCTTTTACTTGAGATTCTTGTCTGCCTAATACCTTTCATATTGGTATTTATTTTCTAAGTCTAGTATTTACAATAGTATTATCAAAGATCTATGTTATTTCTCTATTTAGGTCTTTTCAAGTAAACTTTGGCTTTCTAGTTCTATGGATTTACATGATCATAAGAACTTATTTTGGATTTGTATTGTTTGATATTAGTTTACATTTTTCTGTATAACTTTAACATTATACAAATGCCCTATGACCTATAAGTTATGCTAGTATGACCATAGTTATAGGTATCTTATTTTAACTGATTGACAGAATGCTGTTGTCATAATACCACCTGTATATTATATAAAAGATTATTTAAATTTTTGTTATCAATGAGTTTTGAACTCATTACCTATTACTTGAAGAGTTGACAACTTATTCACTTCACTAAGTTATTACATTCCTAAATAAAAATTTTTAAAAAACTAATATTATATAATTTTGAATTTATTATATTCAAGAATAATAAAAAATATATTTAATTGTTTTGAGTTTAAATCCATAATTTTACTTATTAGCAAATAAAACTTTCTTGATTTTAAATGTATAATTGTCTATTAGCAAATATATCTTATAATCTTATAAATATTATCATTATTTAAATATTATTAAATAAGTTTTTATAAATTAATTATTTGAAATCTCTTTCTATATTAATTATTACTATTGTTATCATCATTAAACTAATTAACATCTTTAATTTCTTTTTAAATTCTCAAATTTTAATAAACAGTTACAAGTTTTTTTAACCTGTTTATTATCTAATCATATAAGTTTTATTATAAATAAATTAGAAATTTGATTAACAATATTTTGTGATAACTAAAAAAGCTAGAATAAAAAGAACCTAGCAGTCAAATTTGATTACAAATGAAAATTTATTTGCAAAATTTGATTACTATTAACTAATTAAACTTGAATATTTAACTAAAGTTCAAAGTAATAGTTTAAAAAATTTATCAGTTTTAGTAATATATTTTTGAATTATTTCATAAATCTTTAGTAATATAAAATATTAAAATAATAAGTATAAATATTATAAAAATCTTATAAATTAACTCTTTTTCATAGACCCTAATTTACTAAAAAAATAAAAATTGAATATATACAATATAAAAACAAGTAAAGGAAACTAGATAATTATATATCAAAAGCTCATCTTAAGCCTAATAATAGCAACTAACAACTAGATATAGATATACTAACAACAAATAAAGCAAAGATTAAGAGGAAAAAAGATAAAGAGACTACTTCTATAACTAAAAAAGATATACAATAGCCTCAGGGCCCTACAACTAAATTTTTCTTTTAGGCTCAGTTACAACTACTAATGAATAACAAAACAATAAGTAAAATGCCAAAAGGCAAAGCCAACAACAAACTAGACAAGACTTATACTGATTAAACAACAAAAAGAAAACATACACTTCTTTCTAAAGCAAAAAATAATACAAAAAGTGGGCAATTAGATACACCTCTGTTAGAAAATACAATAACATCATCTCACACCAATAATAACAACAATAAACTAGTTACAACAGATTCTAAAAATACAAATGTAAATGTGACAGGCAACAATAATGAGCAAATAATTATTTTCTATAATAGCACACCTCATATTACTATATATAGCAATAACAACATGCTGAGAGAGACAAATACAGATTCAACTGCCAAAAATGATAGTGAAATGACTATCTAACATGTAGAAAATGTCCAAGCAACAACTAGCCAAAAACTATATATAACAATAAAGAAAACAACAACAAAATGAAAACAAAATTAGTGGATACAATAGCTATTCACCAGACAGGATCCAGACTCTGAATATATAGTCAAGTAACAAAGCAAAATATCATAATTAAGAAAAGAATGAAACTGATAATGAACAAGATTATAACCAATTATAGATAGATACCATTTAGCCAAACATCAGAAAAAATAGCATCAATTTCTTCGATACCAACAAATAGAATTATGCCAAAATTATAAAATCACTTAAAAATAAATAAAGAATTACAGATTTTGTAATATACAAATTACAAACAAAATATACTAATCACACAATTCACTCTGTGATTAAAGTAAAATTCAGATATCTAGATACTGCATTTTTTTTTACTTTCATACAAACAAAGAAATTTATATCTCCACATCAAGCTGCCTATGAAGAATTGTTTAAAAAAGCATTAGCAATATACAAAAACCTAAATACAATTACCATTACAGACAAAGCAACCAGAAAAGTAATATACCAAAAACTTTAACAAAAAATTATGATAGATGTTATAATTAATAAAAACTTCAATATAGTAACCTCTAAGAAAGTCTATCAAATAATCAAATATTATAGAGAATTTATGAAAGAACAAGTACTTGTTAAAGCAGAAGATATTTAAAAAACAATTAAAACAGCATTTGCAATACTACTAGAACCTCTTTCTACAGATCCAAAACAAATATCTGAAAACATTATACAAATGCTGCTATTCAAGTTACCAATCAGTTAGCATGCATATACAAAGGTCATTGTTATTCTACTATACAAAATCTTTCACTTTGACTGATATTAGAAAAATACTTTATGAAACTAGAACCCTTGACAGCAGAGATATTAAAGCTGAATCCAGCAGTAAAGGGCCTATTTTCAATTACAAGCTGAAATGCACTACAAAACCTAGCTTTTTACAAAAAAAGACTACAGGATTGGTATGACTGCACAACTATTTCATCAAATTACTTTAACCTTTTACCTTCAAGATAACCACTTTTACTAGTTTATTAGGACCTAAGCAGCAAATATAAACTTTATTTTTATATTAATATATAAGACCAAGATATAGACTTATCAGACTTAGTACAGTGGCTAAGAAAAGACTACTACTTTAAGAATATTCCAAATGACTACTTTAAGGCTAAATCATTACTTCTAAAAAATGTAGAAAAGATACAAACCCAGACATCTTTACTTTTATAATTTAAGAAGTGCAATTGCAAAGCATTTTGTTAAACAGATCTTCTTTATTTATAAATTTTTATTCCTATTTTTATCAAATATTATGATGGCAAACTCTACTGATAAACTCTAGCTATTTAAGAACCCACAACAAATTAATAACTATAACATTACTACTCCTATAATTTTGAGAAAACAGCTAGTAGATATAGCAAGAATGCTTAGAGAAAACTATTACTTTTATCGAATTTCAGAGACCTGAATACAGATAGATAAATCTACTGACAAAACTAATAAAGAAAACACAGCACTCAATACTAAACAATAATCTGACAAGCCAATTATTTCTGATACTCCATTAGCCATTATGAAACACCTAAAAACAAAAAATATAAATATAACACATATAGCAATTTCTATAACAGAACAAACAAAAGTTAATAAAACTCTTAAATTTCTTTATCAACACTTTATTATTAAAACTATTCCAGATAAGATTCTCTCACTACCACCACTCCCAGCCCCTAACTAGGATATTTTTAAAACCATTTATTCTTAATAACAGAACATAATCTAAACATGCCCATTAATAGCAATGAGATTGTTACAATTATATTACAATTAGAAGAACAATTAAACAAACTAAACCTAATTGAATTTAACTTAAATGAAAAAATCAATATAGCCACACACAATGTTAAAAGAATTAATAATATACTAAAAATGCAAATATAGATTGAATACTGTATAATTACCAAAACTAAACTAAAAAAATCAATAACAAAATCACTAACTAACCTTTTATACAAAATTTATATCTCAAACTTTATAACATACAAATTAAATCAGTATGAAATCAGTCTAGAAACTGCACTTATGGTCTGTAATCAACTACAACCATATATTCACAAAATTAATACTCTTCTAGGAACAGCAATTTGCATTGACTTTTTCTTCCTTAACAACAATAAAACCTATATTATCTTAATTTATATTCCATCAAACTACCTATCTCTTCTTAAGAATATCTAATCCTAAATACTTACTTGGATTACAGAAGCCAAAGCTAAAAACTGGTATTTGATTATATTAAGTAACTTTAATACTAACCAATATAGAGATAGACATTTTTTAATCTTTACTAATCTAAATACTGTAAATTTAACAAGTCTTCTTACTTTTTACAATATTCAAACACTTAACTGGCATAGTCCAACTAATATAATTCAAATAGACAACATTTGGATTTCCTTTAACATACTGTTAGTATTTGAACCTTATCACTCATTGATGCCTTACATATTTCAGATAGTGACTACTGCATCCTACATACAACTTGGTATACCAACTTTATTCCACAAAAAAATCCTAAAAACAAAAAGAAGAAAAGAAAAATATACCTATATGAAAAAATGATACAGAAGATCTGGAATAATTTTGAAAACTCAATAAACACCCTTTTTAATACACAAACTTTTTCTTTAGCAAATATAAGCAAAGAAAAGATAAACAGAACCTAGAACTTTTGGTTAGCAAAAATTAAAAAAAACAATGAACAAACATATTTTATATACCTTTACAGCTCCAAAATCTTTTTTTGTACTTTTCTTAAAAGTATACAAACTCCATGCAGCTTAACAAAAGCCAATCATCACTTGTTCAAAGTTGCTACTTTGGCAGAAATTAATATTCTATTAATTATACAAAACACAATTAAACTTCTTGGCTTCTAACATAATAACATTAATGAAAGAGCATAAACATACAATTTGGCAAACATATAACTTTGAAAAAAAGCAAGAACAAAGTGAATGAATTAAATTCTATACAAACTGAAGGTACTTAGACTTTAAAGATAACACAAGTCAGATGTTAGACAGCATTTTAAAAAGAAGAGCAGAACTAGTTAATTCTGAAAAAATCATTTTATCAGACAAAATAATTACTGATAAAAATAAAATCAAAGAAGCTACACACTTATACTTTAAAAACTGGACAAAAAACAATTCTGCTAATGATGACAATTGGAAGGAATAGGAAACAATATATCTTTTGCTTAACAATATTAAAACAACATTTATGACAACCTTCTTAATTCCATCACAATAACTAAGCTTAAACAAATAATAAAAGTAATGTCTAAAGAAAAAGCAACTAAACTATTAGAAATTTCAAATAACATTTTTCAACATTTAGCTCTATTAGCTCTTTTCTATCTTTTAATTATATTTAATAACTGCTTAATACAAGAAATCATTCCTAATTAGTAGCTAAAAGCTAATATTTAAATAATTCTAAAGAAACAAACTTACAGCTACAAACTTAACTCTACTCATCCTATTAAATTAATTGATCACACTAGAAAATTTTTTATAAAAATTCTAACAACCTGACTAACAAATATCTTAATGCATAATCAAGTGCTATCTTCTTCTAACTTTGCAGCCTTTCTTCATCAATCTATATTATAGCCAATCTCACAACTTATACAAATTCTAGAAGATGCAGTCACAAATAAAAAAGAAGTCTAGATCTTTTCTCAAGACATGTCAAAGGCCTTTGACTTAATTCATATATCTACTTTATACAAGGCACTCAAAAAAATATGTATTTCAAACAAAGTAATAAATCTATTAGCATATTTGCTTTTCTGTCAAACCAACAGAGTAATTACAACTCTAGGTCTAACTGCACTATATTTGATAAAAGAAGGTATTGACCAAGAAGAAACAATCTCTCCTCTCTTTTGGAAAATATACTATGACTTATTAATATTATAAATATATAAAAAACAGCAGAGTTATTTTAATGAAATTCTTTCTCCAAATACAAAAAAGATACACACCTCAGTAATAGTCTACATGGATGACTCCTTATGGATTGCATTAGACAAAACCTTATTTACCAATATTTTATATATCACCTTCTTATTCTACAAATTTGTTAATATAAAAGTCAATCTGTTAAAGTCTATTCTAGTTATTAACTCATCAGACTCAGAAAACATTATACTTTTTAATAAAGAAAAATTAATAGCAATTAACAATGAGGCATCTTTTAAATACTTGGAAGCATGGTTCTCAACCAATAAAAAACTAATACTAATACAAAAAGAAATAATAACTGAAGTTAAAATTAATTTAAAAAAATTACAATTTGCTAATATAACAGAAAAACAAGCAATCTATATTATAAATAGTGTTATTATCTATGCCTTTTTTATCATTTAGATTCTTCATTTCTTTCTTCTTCACAATTAGGCTCACTCAACAGAGCTTGCACTCAATTAATCAAACACAAAGCAAGACTAGCATGAGGGGTTCCAAATTTCTTTCTATTTAATCCAAACATTTATGCACTAATTTTTAATTTTTTAAACATATCATAATATTTTACATATTATAACTTATATATATAATCTTTTAAAATTTATAAATATTTTTAAAATATGAAATAATAACTATCTCAAATTCATTTACTTTTAATGATCTTTTATGAATTCTATATTTAAAATAATTAATATATTTTAAAATTTTAAAATTAAAATATAATAACTTAGTAAAGTGAACAAGTTGTCACTTTTTCAAGTAACAAATTAAAAGTTTAAAACTTACTAATAACAAAAATTTAAATTTTTACCTATATTATAATAACTATTTTTAATATTTGAATTAAAATACTTATAATTATAATTATATTAATATAACTAGCAGTTATAGATATTTGTGTAATTAGTTATATAGAGAAATTCAAACTAACATTAGATGATGCAAACCTAAAATAAGTTTTTATAACTATATAAATTATATAGAAACTAAAAAATAAGAAACCTATTAGAAAAAATCTAAGCAAAAAGATAATATAAATTTTTAATAATATTATTATAAAAACTGAACCTAAAAAACAAATATTAATATAAAGAAACTAAATAGGCAAAAACTTTTGAGTAAATAATGCTATTAACAAAGTTGTCAAAATTAGACTAAAAAAAAAGAATATTAGATCAATTTAATATACCAATAAACAGATTGTAGTCCTATTAGACTATTTGGATTAAAAATTTGAAAACAAAAGCAGAGGTATACTAATATATTATAAAATAGTATTAGAGTTTAAATGAACTCTGCAAAAGCATAATTCTGTTAAGGTTTATAAAAAAATTAGATAAATTAACAGAGAAGTCTTTTGAGGCCTACTAACAGATAACAAACTCTAAAATATGCAACAGTTTAAATATTAGTACAAAAAAAATAAAAATAAAATCTAAATAGTTTTAATAAAAAATAATATAGAGTTATTAAAATTATACAGATACTGATTAGAAATAGACCAAAAAATTTAAATATAGCATCTATAGACAAAAATTAGATATAGCAAATAGCAGATAATCTTAAAACAGAATCTTTAAATAAACTATAACTAAAGTTGTATATATGATAGCTATATTCTTACAAATTATATACCTAACAACTTATGTCTAATATCTTTTTTTCCACTAACAATATTCCTCTATTTCCTATATCTAATATATACTATTATACTTGTTTCAAGTGCTCACTTCTAATTCTCTGTACCAAAAAAAATGAGCATTATTTTTTTACTAAAAAATGTTACCAAAAATAATGAAGTCTATTATCTAATTAGTATAACTGTTATTTCAACATAAAACTAGCTTATTACAAACAAAGAAATATTTTATCCAAACTTTTTAAAATATCTTACTGAAATCTACTTAAACTATTAATCTCAATACTGAATTATTTTATTAAAGCTTCTTTAATGCTTCTAAGTTTATCAATTTTTTTTTCTCTACATCTACTAATACTAACTCTACTGCTAACCAACCTTTAATTATTACTAATTCTGATACCTCTAACTTAAATCTTAACAATTCTAGCAACTTCAATCAACTTAACAGTATTTCAAACAAACCTTCTACTTAATTTACTCTAATGTTTTCAAACTAAAAGTCAACTCTATATATAACTGGCTTGCAAATTTTTCAATTACTAAAGAAATACAATTTAACAAAAAACTACAAATCTTATTTTTTTTTTAATTCTTTATTTTTTTTAAAAAAGTTTTCTATAATTTTTATTATAGTAAGAAATTAAGCCTGCTAATTCCACTTAACTTGCACTTAAGGCCTCATTCTACTATATTATTCATATAATAACTAGATAATGGTCTAAATTTCTAACTAATCTAATTTATAGCAGCAATTCTAATATTAATAAAAGTACTACTATTTTTTTTAACCTTCTTGAATCTATTTTTAAAAACCTACTTCTTAAGCTTACAACTGTTCTCTTTACTAAACTCAACTATTTTGAAATTTTTGTCTTATTAGTTACTATTTTTTCATATACTATTTACAACTGTCTTTAACTTTGTCTTAATCTTGTATAACTTTATCTTTTTTATCTAATAACTACTAATCAATTGACTATCAAAAATTTGCTAAAGACCTATAGCTTAGATCTAAATAATTCAAAATTGAATCTTTTATTTAAACTACTGATCTTAAACAAAAATATCATATTATTCAGTTAGATACTAGATATAATATCAAGCTTTCTTTAATATTTCTAAAACATTATTTTTTGAAAAATTCTGTATTTTTATTCTTAAAAACTTATTAGATCACTTTATTTTTTAATTTATAACTTACTTTTCTCTTTACAGTTAGTAATTTTTTCTAATATTAATAAAGAGAAAGTTTGCATTTCTCTTCAAATACAATTTTGATAGCACTTTATTTTTTAACTTTCCAAATATTTTTCTGAATTTTATACATTCAAAACACCTATCTCTTTTTATGAATAATATAATGAAGCATCTTATATTGCTAACTTCTATTGTCTTATCTGTGACAATAAATCATATCAATATCGAAATAAAAAAAATTTCATAATAGCACCAAACTTTTCAATAATATATTAAGCAAATCTTGCTTAGCATTCTCTCTTTAGAATGGTGAAACATAAATTCACTTTATACTTAATATCCCACTATTTTATAAAAACAAAGAACATACTGTCTTACTTAATCAATCTATTCTTACTAAAGCTCTTGACAAATTATTGATCAAGCTAAAAACTTAGTTTGTATACAAAACAAAATCAAAACAAATTCTAAACATTAAAACTATTATTTTTATTGTTATCTTTTTTTATATTATCAAACTGCTACAAAAAATCATAATATACAATCTCTCTTTAAAGAGAAGTCAATTAACTTATTAACAAAAAACATTATTAATATAAAATTTCTTGCCTAAATTATTACTTACTTTGATATTATCAAAATTTAAAATCAACCTATTTACAAATTGTTAAATATTTTAATAATATTGCTTATTCAGCAGCTAAAAAATTTTTAGTAAAAAAATTTAATCTTGACTTTCAACTAGTTTTTATCCTTAACTCACTCTTTTTACAATCTTTTTTTTAAGTTTCTTGTCTTTTTGAACTTACATTAAAGCAGTTACTACTTTATTTTATTTTTTTATTTTTTTTGATATTAAGGTGAGGTTTTGCCTTTATCTTTATTAATAATTTGTTATAAGCAACTACATAAGTTGATGCAGGCCAGAGCCAATTTACAAATTTTTTACAAGAATGAGACTTAGACTATAGATGAAATTATTATCTAATTTATCTAATTTATCTGTAATCTAAACCTACTAGAGTAGTTAAAACTCATCTAGATTTGATAATATAAAATATAATTAGTTGGAATACGTAGTTTATCTATTCAGATATTCATTTAGTTAGTTTTTTATTAGCTTTTCTTTGTGGTGAGCAAGTATAAGCAGTTACTACTTTATTAAAAGATATAATTATAGTAGTTAATAAGAAAATAAAATAAGTTGGCAAGTAAACAAGCCTATTTATAAAAAGATTAAAATAATAATAGTCAGACTCAATATACAGAGCAGATTATAGTACCTTGCACATCTGTAAAAGCTAAACATATAGTGATTGACTTTGTAAAAAATAATTTTATAAAATTATTTTCAACATCTTTAGCTTTCTATAATCTTTACTTATATTTTAAAAAAATACTTTTTTATTACAATTTATCATTTCTCTCTTATAGGAGTATGGCAACCTAGTGAAGTGAATAGGTTATCAACCCTCAAGTGGCAGGTCTAAGGTTCAATTCCTATAAATGATGAATTTTGAAAATTATACCTGTGTTATAATAACTGTCTCTTGCCAATCAGTTGAGTTTTGGGCATCTGTAATCTTAGGTACACCAAGTCAGGTCCCATCTGATATTGGGAGTTCAGAGCATCTATGCAAAGTATAACATTACATATATATAGAGGAATATAAAAAACTGGTGTCATATAAGGCTTTAGTACAAACTCATACTAAGACTACTAGGTATAGAAGGCTAAGAAACTAAGAAGACAGAAACCTATTTGGAAATTCTGAATAAAGAGGTAGCACAAAACTTTTGATGATGCTATTATACCAATAGAAGCTTATGAAACACCTTCATAGAAACTGTTAGATAAACCAGATGACAAAATGTATAAAGGAGCATATGACCAATCAGGTTACCAGAATCACCAGAAGAAAAGGATATATAAGTATACCATATCAGACCATTTAAATTAAAAGTCTGGGAAGTCAGTTGATACTAAGTTGCAGCTAGTAGAAGATGATAAAGAAGAAATCAGAAAGATAGATACTAGAGTTTGGATGAATTTTACAAAGATAATAGTTGTTTAATGGGTAACCCTAACTGCAAGTGTTGGTCTCAGCCATAGTGTCAAACTAGGTTAGTAGTAAAAGAAAATATGGCTCACTCTGATAGGTTTGTCTTAAGGATAAAAATAGTATAAGGATTATAGTCCTATAATTAAAAGTGAATAGATCTGAGTTTGTGATCTGGTAAAATTAATACTAGAGTCAGATTAGAAGGTTTAAATATAACATCTAAGCAAGAGTGTTAGATACAGCAACTGATAAAGAACCTTAGAGCAGACTTCTTAAATAGGTAATATAAAAAAGTTATATGTGTAGCTAGTTGTATACTTATCTGATAGTTTAATATAGAGATGTCTATATAAAACATGTATCTAATATAAGTATAAATAAAAAGCTTAGACTAAAAAGGTCATCCTAATACCAAAAAAAAAAAATCATTTTTCTCTTATAATCAAATTATTCAAACTTTAATCTAACATATTGACAAATATAATAATAACAAACTGTATTTAGTATTATATTTTCTGTTAATACATTCTATTATAAAACTCATATTTACCTTTTTAATAACTTTATTTTACCTAATTATATTATTATTTTTTCTTATCTTTTGTCTTTATTTTATAATCTTTCTCTTAGATCTAATCTTTTTAGCTCTACTCTTATTTTATCTAACCCATTTTCTAACAACTATCTCTTAACTCCTGTTGACTATAACTTCTATTTACATTCTTTTAATTTAAGTTTTCATCATCATAATCTAACTATTGCTATATACAATATTAGAAGCTTTAATGAATCAACAAAAAAAAAAGTCTGACAAAACTATTGTCTTAATAATAACATATTTATTGCTAGTATTACTGAAACAAAAATTTCTGACAAAACTAATATTTTCTTCTGCAACAACAATCTTTTTACCTATTACTGGTCTAACTTCTCAATTTCTATAAAAGAAACAGCTATTATAATTTATAATTATTTTAAATCTCATATATATAGTGTTTATACTTATCTAGAAGATGCTATAGTACTTGACATTTTTTTTTGAATCAATGTTAAACTTTACATTATCTTATTATATTTTTTATTTACTAATATAGATATTTACAACCAAACCCAAAACATAGTAATTAACTTGATTCAACAAGCCTCTTAACTTTATCTTTATCTTATTATCTTTAGTGATTTTAATATATAATATTACACTTACAGTTTTTTCTTCAAATATAAACTTATCAATTTTCTTAATCATTCTAATATATATGACATTGGAGTCCACTTCAATAACAAACACTTTATCTGATCTAATAATACTAGCAATAGCCATATTGACTACATCTGGACTAATTAATTTAATATACAATTTCTTTTTTTTACAGTTTGACAATAGCCAAACTTTTATCTCAAATGACTATTTAATTCTTATTTCTATTTGAACATTTTTATATGTTTATAGTAAACTTTTACAGAAACATACTGGGATTAGTTATCATATATTTAATTATAAAATAATAATTACAAAAGACTCTTTTGCTAATACTTTAACTTAACAACTTTTATTTACAAAACTCCTATTAACAATACTACTGATAAAAGTATCAAAACTATTTAATATGAAATTCAATGCTTTATAATCTATAATGCTACTTATACAATTTCTAACAAAATTTCTTGTAAACAAAGTTACAATTATCAATATTCATCTCATAGTACTTTATTGCATCTCTTTCTTAAAAAACTCAAATATACTATTAAACTTGTTAAAAATCTTATTTAATCTTCTAACATCTTAAGTATTAATCAAAACATTTCCTAAATTAACAAATAGTTACAATATAATCTTTAATTGCTTATCTCTACTAACTCCTCCTGTGCTCAACTATGGCTTTAACATGTTTATTCTATTTGAAAACAACTCTATTATACTTATTACCTTGAAAACTCTTTCTTACTTTAACAACTAATTAATCAAGCTACTAATAAAAGATATATTATTCTTACAATAAATCCTATTTAGGTTATTAATAGCATTTTCAATTGTTATTGCTAACCTGTTCATTTCTCAAATATAAAACTGACAAACTAACTTATTACTGATCTATTACTTATTAAACAGCATGTTCAATCTTATTTTCATAATTGAACTGCACTTAGGCCTATCAATAAAACTCTTATTAATAATTTTTAAAAACAATAATATCTTTTATTTTTATATATTAATTCAACTTGGTATCATTCTTTTAACTTTCCTATTACTAATAAAGAACTTCTTTAAAACTTCTTATAACTACCTAATAACAAAGTCTGTAGTTTTATAGAAATTAGTTACAAAATGCTCAAATATATTTAGTTCTTAATGCACTTCTGCTATCACTGTTCTCTTTAACTATTGCCTTCTTGAAAACAGAATCTCTAAACAATAAAAACATACCAGAATTTATTCTATCTCAAAACAAAACACTTTTAATAATGATCTTAATCTTATACAATCTATTAGTTTAATTGAACACATCTACAAACTTTACACAAAAATTTTTACAAACTGACTTAGCTTTATATTTTTCTCAAATCCTATTTTTTTACTTTTTAACTATATTGCTCTTCCTAATAATAACACTTCAATTTCTATTTATATTCTCAATAATCTTATTGAAAATACTATCTGCAATTACAAGAACATTTAATTACTCTTTTAAGCTATAAGCAAAGCATATAATTCTGTAAACTTTGCTCTTTTTAAATATTCACTTTTTTGACTTCTCTCAACTATTATTAACATTCTTTCTAATCTTCTTACTAATTGTTACAACCAAGTCATTACTAATCTTAGTCTTACTTTCTTTTACTCAGTTTACAATAATATTAATCAAAATAAAATTATTACATTTTTATTTTTGTGTATTTATTATAACTCACTTATTTTATATATTTATTTAAAAGTATTTGATTATATTCTACATTTTACTTAAACTACTAATCTAAAACTTCAAACATCTAATTCATTACAAAAACAATGCTCTGTATTGGTATACATAAATAATACTCTCTGAGTTGCTTCTTCACAATCTTATATATTATCTATAGCTAAATCATTTTATGCTATAGCTGACATCCAAGTCAATTTCTTAAAATTCATCTTGGTTACTAATAATCCTCTATTACATTATACTCCTATCTCTTATAATAACTATTTATTTCTATTTCATTCTCTCAAACATCTCTTTAAATTTTTAGATTGCTGATTCATCTTAGATAACAAGCAATCTAAACAAACAAACATAATTATTTCTGAATTTTTTTAACTCATCCAAATTGCAAAAACCAAATATATAACTAATTTATATACTTGCTACATTATCAACACAGTTATTATTCCTACCATTAAATACTGCTTGCATAATATTGTTATTAACTAACCTATCTGCAACAAAATTCTCACTTAACACATTGGTCTTATTAAGCTAAAAGCTAGACTTTGTTGCATAATACCTTTTAGTATTCTATTATATTCTCAAATTTACAATATTAAACATATTTGGAATATTCAACTACAACACCATATCTTTAAACTTTTTAAACAACTTAACAATTCTGATCTACTAGGCACATTTACTTATATACAAATTTAACAACTTCAAAACAATCTTTGGTCTTCTACTAATATTTTTCTGCATATTAAGTCAATTATTAATAGACTCAATTGCTTGACTACAAACTTTAAAATAATACAACTTATTAAACACATAGGCTAAACTTTTTTAACTAGCCCAATCTACAATATTTTATATATTTTAAATAATGAAACTATCTTTCTTAAATCTCTTCTTTCTTCTTATTCAAAATATCCTATTTTCAAAAAACAACTTAAATATTATAAACTCATTTTTTGGATTAACTTACTACTCATAATACTAAACCTTGACTACTCACTATTCTTAATAGCCAAATAATTATTAGTAAGACCAGAAGATATAATATACCTACTGGCCTTACTCTTATCAATTACTGGCACTACTTATTTTAGTCTTAGTTCTCTAATCTTTATTATACTTCTTCTTTTACTACTATATTATATACTAAATGCTATCTTAATTCAAATCAATTGCTAACAAATGTACTATTTTTATTCCTACTAATCTGGCTACTAAGCTACTTTGTCATATCAATTTTAATAAAACTCTCAACTTCATGCAAACTTTTTTAATATTTTATATTCTGTTGCTCTTTAATATTCTTTATATGTTTTTAGCTTTTTCTTTACTCACAATTAATCTACAATAACTATTTTCTATTTTTAAATTATATCAACTTTTTAACAACCTTTAGACTATTGCTAACTCAAATCACAACCTATTATCTATTTTATTCTATATTAATAGTTCTGTTATCAACCTTGGTACCTTTTAATGCTCTATAAACATAGATTGGATTCAAGTTAATAACTCTATAACTATTAACTTATTTTAAATACAAGTTAAACTTTGGTATGTTTTTTCAAAACCAAAATTTTTGTTATTTTTTTAACAATTATTACTGCTTTTAGATATTGCTTTGTCTATATATTTATTAACTTACAATTAGTAATTTCCAAATATTATAATATTTGTCAATTAGCATTTATTCTTTTTTATTTTCACATTTTATATTTCTCTATTTGGCAAAATCTTATTAATTTTATTAACTTCTATAACATTCAACTTACTTTTCACAAAGTTACTGCACACCAAAATAATCTATTTAATAACCTTGCTAACCAACTTGCTCATAATTACTAAATATTACCTTATTTAACATTTTTAACTAACAATTCTTATAACCTTAACTATATACTTTTTATTAATAAATTTCTATTAAAATTTCTATTTAATGCTCTATTTGAACTATATGTTAAGCCTACATTTAACACTTTGGACATCTTAACATTGTTTTTAACAATAATCTACTATTGCATCTGATATCAACTAGAAAGCTGCATAGCTTTATATTAACAATAATAAAAAAATCTCCAATTTTGCTTACAACTTTTACTTATCTATTTTGAAAATCTTTTAAGTTAAAATTCTTACAGATAAACTTTCTGTTTCTTATACTTTTTACAAACATAACTCGTTACTTTTTTCTTTTTGTTACTAATACAACCAAATCAGCTTCTTACTTCATTGATCTATTTTCTTCCAACCCAAACAATCTACTACTTAATCTCTAATTTCTTTAATAGTATTTTAAATACAACTACTCTTAATATGTCTACTAATCTTGTCTCTAATTTACATACTAAAATTCTTACACTTAACAGTTTTAAATTACACAAGTTTTCATATATATTTTCTTTTATTTCCACCTTATCTAGCTTAGTTTTTACTAATCTTATTTTTATTATTTACAATACTTTTATTTCTTATTATACTGCTACTATTCTTTTTATCAAACTTCTTCTTTATTTAAACCAATAAATATACAAACAAAGGGTATGGCAACCTAGTAAAGTGGTCAGGTTGTTAACACTTTAAGTGGTAGGTTGGGTGTTCAAATCCTATTGATAGTAAAAATTTAGATTATAACCTATATAATATTTGTATGATGGTAACTGTTACTAATGATTGGGTTAGGATACCTGTAATAGCAGTCATACCAGCATGACTGGCAAGTCATAGGGCATCTGTGCAATGTTGGAGTTACACAGAGGAATGCTAACTAACATATAGGGTGGTGCAAACACTAGATAAGTCCTTGTGGCCATGTAAATCTGTTGAAATTGGGTAACAAGAAGTCCATTTGGGA
>CAJVQA010000246.1:0-38735 GCA_910591915.1 Cetraspora pellucida
TGATTATCCAAATTTTCGCCGTCGATGGGATTTGAACACCCAACCTACCACTTGGGGGGTTGACAACCTGACCACTTTACTAGGTCGCCACACCCCCTTTGTTTTTTTCTAGTTTTACAAATTTATACAACTATATAGACTTATTTTGAATTTGCATTACTTGATACTAATTTGTATTTTTTTGTATAACTAAGATTGCACAGATGCTCTATAATCTGCTAATTATGTTAGTATAATTATAGTTACAAGTATCTTATCTTAACTAATTGACAAAATGCTATTACTATAATTCTGTCTATGTATTATATAGATAATTATTCAAATTTTTATTATTAGTAAGTTTGAACTTATAACCTATTACTTGGGAGTTAACAACTTATCTACTTTATTAAGTTTTTTTTTTTTGGTATTAAGGTGAAGCCTTGCTTATATCTTTATTATTATTATTATTATTTTTTTAATTTTAAGCAGTTATACTAGTACTTTATTAAGATTCTTAAAACTATATACATTTATAATTATATAGAATTTCCTAATACATAAGTCTAGCATCATTTAGCCATCCTATTGGTACCTAAGTGCAATTTGCTGCACTATCTCAGTTAGAGATAGACTGTTTATTTAACTACTTAAAGCTATACCAAAAGGATCTTTATTATTCTGTAACAAGCATATTAATTGTTTTTCAAGCTTCTTTCTTTATTTAGTTTATTTTTTCTATTTTCTTTTCTTTTTCTTCTTCCTTTGCCCATTCATCTTTTTTTATTTTTTTTTCTTACTTTCTTTTAATTCAAGTGTCTTTTTTTATTTTGCTTGTTATGTTCATTATCTTTTTTCATTCTTGCACTTTTTTATATCAAACTCTCTATACTTAATTATAGAATGTATTCTATACTGTTCTTGTTATTATTTTTATGCATCTTTGTGTTGCCTATTTATCTAAAATCTGCCTGATTCTTTTTTCTATCTTGTTCATAATTAGCCTTTTTATTAATGCTCTTCTGTTAATAACTTCCTCTGCTTCTGTTTTTCCAAATATTGCTTTGTATAGTACTTAAAATAAAATTCCGATTTTTCTATTTTCTTTAAGACTATTTTATACTGTTGCTGTTGTTACTTTTCTTTCATAGGTTTTTTTGTTTACTGCAGTTTGCCAAATGTGCCTGAGTTTTCTTTTCACCTGTTTGACATACTTGGCAATTTGTTGTTGTATATATTTCTGATCTTTTTTTGTTTAATTCTTTTAGTATTAATAGATTATCCATTATGTATTTAATTACTATTGCTCTTCTTATACTAAGTTTTGTTGTTATGCAATATATGCTTTTTGTTCTATTCATCTCCTTTTAAAAGCTTGACCAATTATATTAAGTGTTCTCTGTTTCTGGTTCTAGTATTCAAATCAGATTTGTTTCTTTTCAACTGGCTCCAATTCTGGTATTTGAAACTATTTTGCAGAGAAGTCTTGTTAGTATATCAACTTTTCTGTTTTCTCATTCTAGGTAGTACTTTATTCTGTTATACTTGATCTTCTTTATAGATATTGTATTCTATCTGTTGCTTTTTTCATTACAAATGCATCTGCTCTGCATTCCACTTATCATTGCTGTAACTCTTAACTTTAACTAGTTCAATTCTGTTACTCTTGCTTTTGACTAAGTTCACAATATTCATTGTTCATATTGTATTTTTCTTTTTTAGAACTTTGTCATCTTCTAACCCTTGAATTGCTCTATTAATGTTTCTTAATGCTGCAAGACAATCTGTATGTACTTCTATATTCTTCCCCTCTGGAACAGTTAAAATTGCTAATCATATTGCTGCAAATTCTGTTGTTGTTGCTAAAGGCCAGCCTTTGAGTCCTAATGCTGTTTTTTTTTCTGGTTAGCTTTCTTTATTACTAATCTGTATCTAACTAATACTTATCTTTTCTATGCTATTTTCTCTTTTTTTTTATATATATAATGCTTCATCTGTATAAAATATATACTTGTCTTTGTTCCTCATCTTGTTTTTCATTAGGACTTCTATTAAGTAAGCTGTGATTTTATTATCTAATTTTTGCTTTTTGATTAATTCTATCTCGAGTTTTTCTATTTGTTTCAACTTGATTAGTCTTTTTTACTCTTTTTTCTATTTCTTCATTGTTTTGTTTTCTAGTATCTGTTCTGATATTGCATTAATCCTGTTACTGCTTTTTTTTACTAATGTTTTTGGGACTGCTTTTATATTATTGTTCTATATCTTTATTAGTAATTTTAGTTGTACATATTAATATATTATATATTAAAGATATACTAAAGAGTGTGGCGACTTAGTGAAGTAGATAAGTTGTCAACCTCCCAAGTGGTAGGTTGGAAGTTCAAAACCTACTAATGGCAAAAATTTGGAAAACCACCTATATTATATCAGTGTATATGAGCATCTGTGCAATGCTAGAGTTATACAAAGGAATGCAAACTGGCATTGAGTAGTGCAAACACAATATAAGTCCTTGAAACTGGTATTACAGCAATGGCTATCTGTCGATCAGTTGGGATCAGTATCTGTAACATGGTTATACCAAATAACTGACAGGTCATAGGACATCTGTGGTTATGTAAATCCATGAACTGAGATAACTAAAGCCTACTTGGAAAGACCTAAATAAAGAGGTAACATGGATCTTCGACAGTATTACTATAAAGGCTAGATCTAGGAAACAGATACCAATGTAAAAGGAATTGGGCAGGCAAGAATCTCAGGTAAGAGGTACTACCAACCAGGCTGCCAGAAGTCTTGAACCAGAGGAAAAAGACCTTGGAGGCAGACTCTAAGGTACCAGAGACAGGTCACAGTCTTATCAGGCTATCTGAATTGGGAGTCTAAGGTTGGAAACAGGAGTATACTAAAGTACTAGAGATATGCTGTGAAATCAATGCTAGGGTCTAGGTAAACTTTGCAAGGGTGAGCCCTGTTAGCAAAGATTAAATGTGTATAGTTAGTTAGCAGAGGGTCTTCTGGAGCCTTATAGTCAAGTGACATACTCTGAAATGTGTAACAGCCTGACAGACATACAAACAGGGAGGTCAAGGTTAGGTTAGACAGCATCTAATTAGGTGTATGGGAGCTTGTACTGTTATCTACTAGTGTAGTATAGGGGTAACCTTATACAAGTTATGTAATTATAATTGAATTCACAATAAAGGCAGTAGCTGCCATAACTAAAAAGCCTTAATGAAAACAAAAAAAAAAAAAAAAAGATATACTAAAATTGTAAAATACAAAATAAAAACTATATGCAAGAATTAAAGTTCAGACAACTTTATCTGCAATCTAAACTGTCTACTTTATTAAGTTATCACATCTTTAAAATCAAAATATATAAATAAATAATCTTTTAATAAATTATAAATATAATAACTAATATAAAGTTTATAAATAAATTATCTAAATAGATAACTAAAAATTGCATATATAATATTTATCTTGTACAAGTTATATAATATATAATTTTAGAATGTAACAACCTAGTGAAGTGGTCAGATTGTTAACCTCTCAAGTGATAGGTTGGGTATTCAAATCCTATTGATAGTAAAAATTTAGATAATCATCTATATAATCTAGTATTATAGCAACTGTTTTTAATGATTAAGTTAAGATATTTGTAATTATGATCACATCAGTATGATTGGCAGATCATAAGTATCCATATAACTTGTTATACAAAGAAGTGCAAATCAACAAATCAGACAGTACAAACTCAAGATAAGTTCTTGTAACTGTATAAATCTGTAGAAATTAAAGAACAAAAAACCTATTTAAGAAGATCTGAATAGAGAGATAATACAGATTTTTAACAGTATTAATATAAAGGCTAGATCTAAGAAATAGATACCAATGCCAAAGTAACCAGATAGGCAAGAACTTCTGGGTTGAAAGTTTTAAAGGTACCACCAACCAGGTTACTAGATCAGACTGAAGGAAAAAGATATAAGGCTAACATGATATACTGATGAATTGGTTGTAGTTCTATATAGACTATCTGGATTAGAAGTTTAGTAAAAGAAGCAGAGATATACTAAAGTTCTAAAAATATGTTATAAAATAGGTACTGGAATCTAGATGAACTCTACAAGGACATAGCAGTTTAATAATTAGTCCTGATTGCAAGTGTTGGTTCTTTTATAGTAATATTCAGATCAACTGCAAAAATAGATAAACAGCAAGCTCTGGAAGGTTTATTTTAAGAATAACTGTCCTAAGGTTGAGACAAAGGATCCAGACTTGACTTGGTAAAGTAATATAGAACAAATTCAAAGAGTTTAAATAAAACATCCAAGCAGAGATGTTAGATATAGCAATTGGTAGGAAACATTAGGCAGACTTCTTAAATAGATAATATAAAAAGTTATATGAGTAACCAATTGTATACTTTTTTTGTAATAGCTTCTTACAGAACTACATTTCTAAAAATATGTTAATAAAATTAAAAGATTAAAGAGGTTACCTTAATACCAAAAAAATATATATATAATATATAATTTGGTTTAAATTGCAGATAAATTAGTCTAAGCTTCTATTCTTTTTATAATATTTTAAAAGTAAATTTGTACTTTATGTAAAATCTCAATTAAATATTCAATAAAGATAAAAGCATAGCCTTACCATTAATATTAAAAAAAAATAATATATAATTAAAAATACAATAAAGATAATAGTTGTCATTAACATGCCTTAATGAAAACAAAAAAAAAAATTAAATAAAAAATATATATATAATAAAATGTATTTTTGATACTTTTAATTAAAAAATCAAAATCAATTTAAATAACAATTTTTATATTCTCATATCTTTGTTTTTGTCAAGTTAAAATTAATTTAAACCACATATTAGAAAATTCTACAAGATAACAGATTTTAAATAATTTTTTATTTTGAATAAATAATATACATTACTTATTATTATATGGGGTCTTTGCCTTGAAAATGACCTTACGGAACATAGTAAATCATATGATCCAAACTTGATTTTCAAGGCAAAGACCCCATATATAAACAAATAACAAAAAATTGTAAAAAATTGTAAAAAAATTAACCAACTTTATTAACCAAAGATTCTTTTCAATTTGATTTTTAATTATTCTTGAAATTTTATATAAAAAACTTTCGAATGCAGGAAAATTTGCAAAATAATATTTAGAAATTAAACCAACAACCCTTTATTACTAAAATAAGCCTAGAAAGCAAAATTTTTTATACGTGTAAAATTTAGGTATATCGATCATTTAACCCATACGAATTAAAAATACTCATGTGACATATCGTGTATTTATTACTTTGTTTGTATACATTAGGGGCAAACAAAATTTTGTGTTGCATCCGATGATCGAACACAGAGAAATTTTAAGGTGGTAACACTAGCGCTAGTGCTACGATTCACCAATAATTCATAATTTTGGCCAAAATTTATCGGGGAGTTACGGAAATATAGACTATATTATGGAGAATTCCGGCATGCCGTAAAATACAGAAAATAGCAAATAACTGATAAGTAAATTTTTTAACGTTATTTTTTTTTAAAGTTTACCATTACTGATAAATCTACAGTTAAAAAAAACACTTTTGCATTTTGTGCTACGTTAATAGTCCTTTTCGCTTTATTCAGATAAAGTCAAATTAGAATGTATGATACTGATGGTGATTCGGCCACGATCGTATCTGAAGATGCACCTGGTGAAAGTTCACAAAGAAAAGTGAAGCGTGAATTAAATAATGATTACGAAGAAATTTTTGGTGGTGAATTATCAGATGTTGATACATGCTCCGTATGTGATCAATTCGATATCGAGATTACTTCATCGTTTCCTTCAATCGATGTAAGTGATCTCTTTGGATTTAAAACTATCAATGAACCGATTATCAAAGCTCTATATTATAAACTTCGTGAATACCGTCTTTACGAAACGATGGCGATATTGATCAAACATAATAAATTGAAATTCGAGAAATATGAAATACCTATAGTCGTTCAAGATATGATCAAACGTGGTGGTGTTAAAGATCTGAAACATGTTAGAAAGGTTTTTCATAAAGAAGTTGAACAAAGACAAAAATGGGCTAAATGAAGGTTCAGTAGAACGAATGGTTAATATTTGTTAATCATATTTTGGTTATTTGTGATATTCTCAATTTTACGTACAAATTTTGAATTTTTGGATATTCTTTCTATATTGTGATTTTTTTTATTTTTTTAGTTGATTAGATATGCATTGTTATGAACATTAATTGCATTGAGAAAAAGATATTCATTTATTTGTTTCTACATATCTTACTTTAATGGGATTATTATAAGCTAATGTAAATGTTCATACATCAAGTGTCAATAATAGGCGCTAAATTGTAACAAGTATCTATGATAGGAAAGGGGGGAAGGAGTCATGCATGCATGAACATTTTTTATCCTTAGGGATGATTATGTTTCATCAGTGAAGTAGTTTTATTCAACAAAGGGATGCATTAACTCTTTGGAACTACAATATGTTTCAAGCCTTCAGATTAAAAAAGATCACGAATATCAATACATTTTTTAGCATATGGAAAATTTTGATTGTTTATCTTAAATGGAGAAAGCATTTATGCGAGATGTAATTTTTTTGTACTATATAATTACTGTGTGATAATATCGTGATCTATTATCAAAAACATCATCCTTAGTCATATGATTACTCATGTAGTAACTTTTAACTAGTAACTATTAGATTTATAAACAGTTTTTTTTTAGAGGGGGATGATTACAGCTCAGAATACTTAAATTTTAGTGTTATTACTCTGTGCCTACCCTTTATATAAAGATTTAATTAATAATTAATTCTAATTAATGAATTAATAATTTTTTTTTTTGATGCTGTTTAAAACAGAAAGATATTTGATTATAAATGTAACAAAATATGATGTTATAAACATGATATAAAAGTGAAGTTATAAACATGATGTTAAAAGTTCATAAGTTTATTAAATAAAAATATCTATATATATATATACGAAAACTAAAGGTAGCAAAATGTCAATTGATCTATATCCATCATTTTATAAATTAAGTAAATAGATCAAATAAAAACAATCTTAATTAATCTTAATTAATGCTTAATTATCATTATGATAATGAACTTTGGGTTGATGTGTTGGCGAAATAGGAACAAATTCCATATCATCATCCACAAGTAAACCCTGTTTTTGTAAAGCAAAGATCTCCGAACTAGGACGAGAATGTGATCGTGTTGTATTAAACCGAAGTGATGGTGATTCAGGTGAAGATAAATTAGAACTAGAGTCAGATCCATTCTCATCATCATCAATTGGTTGATGTCTGAATGGTTCTCTTTCAGAACTACTACTGCTTTGATTTCGTGATTTACCCGAAGGTGATGCAATACGGCTATACCTTTTTATTCCTCGTCGACGACTCAGGCTGTTAGTCACACTGTGAGTATCTTTCGGTGAACTTGTTCCACTATGATTATCATCTTTTGATGGGTTTGGACGAGGTCCTATTGGTCGAGTTATTGGGCTTTGTGATGTAAAGGGTCTTGAAAATTCAATGCTTTCTGATGAACTAAGCCTAGATAATTTAGCACGTAATATTGCAGAATGTTCTACACCATAATTCACAGAATCTCCTCTGGATCTTGTTACGTCAGTAACTTCAGGTATTTTATCATCAATCTGAATTTCATATTCATCATTTATTTCACTCTCTTGATCTTCTTCAATAATCATTGAGTTTGTAACAGAATTTGTCGTGATACTATCTCTGATACTATCTCTGTTATTAGAACGGTTAGATCGACTTGACCTATTTGAATAAATTGATTCACGGCTTTCTGAACGTCGCATAACTTCAGCAACAATGCTTGAGGTGGTATTCAGTTGTTTAATAAAAATTTTATCATGGTGAATTATTAAATCCTTGACTAGACGATATGGATGCCTATCATTAAGATACACTCTTCCCACATTTTTCTCATTTTTCTCGTCATTTTCTTCGATTTTTGGATATAATAAAATATATCCATAAATTTGTGCAAGTGTCGTAATATAGCCATCATCCGCGTCTATCGACGTTATAAGACTAAAAGGGTACATAAATCATTAGCAAAAATATCAGCAAAAATATCAGTTAAAATGATATATATATATATGTTTATAATTACCTATGCAAATGTGATATAAAAACATTTAAAGTTTCATAGTTTCTTTCCGGAAGTGACGTAATAAGGGTTGAAATAGTTGATACACGCATGTTCTCATCCTGTTCCTCAAGACCTGATCATAGAATTCATGATTATTACAAATTGATCATATGCAGTTTTTTTTTCGTAATTATTATGAAATACTAACTTGAATATAACAGCTTAACAGGGTCGTAAAGTTTAAACGTAAGTAGACACTCTGGGAGTTCCATAAAGTACAATTTCAATACTCCAGTAACTACGGCCAAATCATACTCTCGTAATTTCCTTAAAGTAATCTTGGAACCTAATTCAAAAAGCAGAATAAATTGAGATTCCAGAAAAATAATTATATTGAGTTTATATTATTACATATATATGTTCTATGTACCATCGTTAATTTCTTCACGAAGCCCATGGATTGCAGCTAGAGGTACAATCGTTGTCCATAAAAGCTTTTTATCTTTATAATATGAATATTTGTAAGTAAATAACTTGGACCTTGGGATTCAATAATAATAACAATAATAACAATAATAATAAAATATACCTGAAATACTCCACCCGGATGAGCCTACATAATAATATAGTCAAATTTAAATGATTTATTCCTTTTTTTTATATTGGCAGAATTTGGAACCGGTTTTAGCTTTCAGTATTAAAACCGGTTTTAATCGGGCTTTAATCGAGTTTAATCGATTTTAGATAAAATCGGTTCCAAACATTATTATATATATGACTAATTTATTTAATTTACCTTTAACAATACAACTTAGGCATTTGGTAACAATTTGAGGAACTGTTTTTAAATCTTTTTGTGCCTTTTCCGCTAGTGAAACGCCAAAAGTTTGATCTATAAAAATCATTTTATCATTGTTTAAAAATATCTCTCACATTAAGCATCAGGTTGTTAATCCTAAGGATAAAATAAATAAATTACCACTAGCGCTTCCATTATATTGATTAGTATAAAGAACAACCTTAGGGTTAAATGGACCGGTACGATAATGCTGTATAATAATTTGGATATCTTTTTCAGGTTTCAATGCTTCATGATATATCAGTAAACGTTCTGACATTAACTGAGCAGCAGAAACCACGGTGCTGCATGTGGTAGAATAATTCAGAAAAGCTATTTTTCAAGATATAATAAGTCTTTAATGTTATGAATTAAAATAAGATACTAAAAAATATATAATATACCTGTTTTTGAAGATTTTATACGGTCGAATTCACGTCTTTCCATAAGACTCATTTGGTCCATCTATAATTAAAAAAAACAAACGGTAAATATATTAAAAACTCCAACTTTATTTATAACTAATACTAAATAAATAAATTTATGCTGAGAACATACCATAGATTCTTCAAGAAATAACCGAGTTCTGTCTAGTCTATTAAATAAAAAATTACATTATATATAAGAAAAAAAAAACTATAAAGTAGAATACTCCAAAGATTCTAAAAGGTTTCTTAGAAAATCAACCTTCTTACTGCATGTCGATATGCTTCATCGGCTTCATCGGCTTCTTTTCGAGAACGTTTTTCTGAAGGTTGATTAGTTGAAATTGCATATATCAATCCACTCCAACCCATTCCAGCGTTAACTTCCTCAGTATCTTTGAGATTAAATGCTTTACTCTTGAATTGAAAATAAGCAACAGGAGTGCTAACAAAATAATTTCCAATAGCACCAATGTGTTTTAGGAAACCTTGATCAGCCAGTTCTTGACCAATACGTTCAGCATCCTCCCATAAATATGCGTTAATATGATTTTTTGTTAACCATTTTGTAATATCTTCACCGGAATAAGCATCATTGTAAGTACCAAGGATAGGTATTTTAATTTCTTTAGAAGGAATTTCCTCACGCATCTTAGCAAGAAATTGCATTATTTCTTCCTCTGAAAACAATTGTTTCCCAAGTGTGACAGTTAATGGTTGGTCTTGCTGCACATCTTTTTCTGATATTGATAAAGTATCTGTTTCATGAGTCGAAATTTCTTCAGCTTCATCAGCCAATTGACACTTTGTTATATAATTAGTCCTTGATTTTTCTACTTCGTTAACCATTTTATCAAACAATTTTAAATAACCCGTTATTTCTTCTCTACTTGCTCTAAGATTTTTACTATAATCATCACTCTGCTTGATAAAAGGTTTAAGCACCAAATCTGACAAATTATTTGCCATTTGTAAATGGGCTTGCCCTAATTGGTCACATTCTTGTTTTACAATTTCAAATGAACGTCGTAAAGAAGCCCCATCATCACGTAGAAAACCATTCGGTCGACTATTTATTTGAGAAAGATCACACAATTTTTTGCCATATAATTCTTCTACCGCTATCCTTTCCTATATAAATTATTTAATAATTAAATTTTTAGTGATTATAATGATAAATAAATGTGAATATATATATATATACATATATATATATAATATTCTGTTATAGAAATAATACTAACCTTAAGAAATTCTATGATTTCTTCGTTTTCTACACTACCTTGATCTAATTTATCATATAGAATATTAATTCCCTTATGATAATTTCCAGCTGTCCAAAACGAATTTTCAAATTTTAACTGAACGACCATTTGAGATAGTATTTATAAGATTCTTATATTACTGCGGGCATCCAAGGTTAGCACAAATCAATTGTGCAAAAGTTTAATAAATGAATAGAAGTCTGAATACTCAAGGTATATGCTTAAAAATTGTTGAAAAATCGTCAAGTTTGATCGTCAATAATTTAATGTAATATATGCTTTGCAAATGATACCTTGTCGTTTTTTTTTACTTGATCGTGAATATTCAAATACAGTTTTATGGAATGAGAAAAGGATATTATAAGTTGGAATATTGATCAAAAAGAACGTATAAATGTAATATATAGAATTGAAATGCGTATTTTAGAACATAAGATTTATTTATATTAAAAGAATTTAACATGACCTTTAAAAGGAAAACCCGTAAAAAGCCAAGCTCCCCATCTACATTGTACGACACATGTACTTAGTGATCTTTTCCATAATTAATATTTTTTTAGTACAGTACATAATATTGAAAGTTTACTGTTGTGTTTTTTTTACCGTCCTATTTTGTGCTATAAAACTTGGCAAATGTTACACGAATAAATTAAATCCTGTTTGCTAACAAGTGTTTACAGTTCTCAATCACAAAATACTGATATTTTATTAATAAAGCACCAATAATTTCAATGAATTTGATTTTTTTTTTATTAGCCTAGTCAATTGCCCTTTCCCCTCGAATTACTGAATTACGAAAAAAATGCCGAGTCATGTGATCAAAATCACACACTCAACAATTCAGGTTAAATAACCTGTCTTTAAATAGTTTATCTCACTCTAAAGGAATATGACCCAGAGATTTCATCACAATCTCGTGATTTTTATTTATCTTTATTTTTGTCGTAAAATTGTAATCTATTCTTAATTTGCTTAGATCCATTGTTAAGAGTTAAAGATTTTTAATATAATTAGATTAATTAATACTGTAATAACAAAACCTGAACGGGTCAGGTAAAGCCCTGGCTTATTTTAATTTACTAATTCGTATTTATGTATAGCTTAGATAATATATAATATTGTCACATGGCTCCGGCAAGTTTAGAGGTTTCGGATGGATAAGGATGACCCGTCAGCAAAATGCTGTTTTATTAGGCTTTGTGACAATGTCCAACCTTTAGGCTCTGGATACATGGCTCGAATATTCAAACACTAAAAGAGGTTCATCATTATAAAGTTTAAATAGAGTTTTATAATGATGTCATTAGATACAATTGTAATTATTTCCGTTTGTCATGATCAAAAAGCATTGTGTATATGTTTATTTCGCCTTATTAAGAATTAGCTATATTGATTCATGATTCTTATTCTGGTTACTTCAAATTTGTAAATGCATAAGAAATTTCTTTTCCTTCCTTGTATTGCCATTAATGAATTCAACTGTGATCAGGTTAAGCTCAGCTCATAGATTTGCATATTAAAAGAATTCGTAATATCATGATTGGCCTTGCACACTCATGCCACTATTTTTACTATTCGTACCCTCTCTATGCGTATGTAAGTAGGGGGTACGAATACATAGTATAATGAGAGGTATAAATAGCGATCTCCTTTTTATATACTTGAAATTGATTATTTACCAACTACCTAACTCCGTCTTAGCCGAAGTTCAAATAGGTTGTGTAATACGTACGTAGCTAATTATTAATTTCAAACATATAAAGCAAATCAAAATTCGTTGTTAGTGTTAAAAAAAGCTTACTAAATAGTACAATATAAAAACTATTAATATTTTAAATTAATAATGCGTATTAACAAAGCATATAAACGAAAGATTGTTTAATTTTTTTTAAAAAAGTTATATATGTATTAGCAAATTGTTACTATATATATAGCAAACTTTAACAAAGACACATTAAAAAGTTAATAGATTTTTAGTTGAACTATATTTTTTGTTGAAAACTTCTTCTTATTTAAAAAAGTAGTCTTTTAAGAAATAAAAATTATTTGTATTTTAATTATTCATTATAACTAATTACGTATTAAATAAAGAAGAGTACTAAATCATACATCATATACTTTGCTATAAAGTTTAGAGTTAGGGTGTAGTTATAGAGTCAGATATAAGGTCAAACTTTGGTTAGCATAAGATTTTTGAAGGTTCTGACCATTTTTATTTAATACATATAGTTTATTATGCTTTAAGTTTTATATAGTATAGCTATAAAATATTAACAGTATAAATCTATTTACCATTTATTTTAATAATTTTATAATTATAATAACTTGTTTTGCAACTTTGATTAAAGGCTAAAAAAGTTTTTTTTTTATGTTATAACTGTATAAGTTTAAATTATACGTAATATATTTATATGGATGATGTTGAAATCGGATGATGCTGAAATTTGTATTTATTTCATGTACAAGCTATTAGAGTTGGCTTATATTTTCAAATTGAGCCTCCAAATTTCAGCCTCATCCGTATTCGGCATTATCCGCGACAAAAAAAATATTTTTGTAAAAAAAGTTTTTTTTAAAAAAAAATGAATACAAAAGCATAATATATGACGAATTATTTATTCATATAAAAGATTGATTATTTCAAAAATATGTCAGATAGAGATTAACAAAAGGTCTTATCTAGAGACTTTTTCATTCATACATTGTTCTATTACACGCAAACGAATGCATCATTTGCCAACCTTAATTATCTATATGGTATGTTGCTGTTAAATCATACCCTACATATTTGAACTCAATAAACTCAAATTATGTACGTATAAATTTAATAATATAGCAGATTTTGAAACTTTTTTCTGTAGCGTTTCATAAAGATAGTTCTATTTGGAGATAGTAAGAGGAGGAAAGGTATTCAAATGTGAAAGTATGATAAATAGCGTTTGAAGAATTTTTAATCGTGCAGAAGTCATTGTAGTAATAGTGGCATATTGAATTTATTATATGAATACTATCTCTACAAGCTTGTTAAGTCTTTATTTGAGGTCTTGATTTGTCAAACTAATCCATAAATTATGAAACTTGCTCTAAATGTGAATTTCAAGTCTGAGAGAGGATGTGCATATAGATTTCACGTGCTGAACTGTTACAACAATAAATTTTCGGATCTATTATATATAATGATAGGGATGTTAAAAGTTCGGTCCGACGACCCGGACTTTTTTGAGTCGAGTTTAGATTCAAGGGACCAGTCCCAATGATCATTTGCACAGTCAGGTGTTATATATGCAGAAATATGTAATAGTCATTGGCATTGCATAATCTCAGAGATTGTCTTCGCGGATATAATTTCTGCTTTGAATATCATTGGTGGCATTACATGTTGTGACCAAATGTCACATGAAATACGTAGTGAGTTCGATCCCAAGTCTGACTCAGGACCGAGTCCAAATTAAAACTCGACTTCTGGAGTCGAGTCGGACCGAACTTTTAACAATTCCTTTATATAATGTTAATTATTCTTTAAAATAAACGGTAATCCAAAAGACAATAACATTGAATTTGTCACGACACCAAGAACTTCTTGTATATTGTGCGAATAAACGTTATAGCTGTTCTACGCATGTACGTCTTGATTCAATACTAGTATATGACTCATCATATTGTTTCAGTTTTAAAGTATTATTTTATATAAATTATTTAATAAATATATATATATATATATTTTATTAAAAAAATAGTCAAAATAAACTATATATTCATTAAAAATATAATGAAATAAAATGTATATCTGAGAATATAATGAAAAGTATTGTACATATTTAATATTAGTATATAAAAACAGTTACACAAAAGCTTTAATCAATATTGGATTTCATGTTATTAACAATAATACATTATAGAAGATAGTGATTTTAGTGTAATGATTGGGTTGTCATTCTTCAAGCAGTAGGTTCAGAGTTCAAATCTCACTGGTGGTAAAAATTTAAAAAATTTTCCTAGTCTGGCAACTTGTATAGGGTATTAAAGATTATAATCCTGTAATTCTGGTTGTACTAAGATTAACTTTGAAAGTGTACAATGTTACATAAATAAATCCAGAAAGTATATACTCTATAAGAAGTTTTGTTTGGAAATTCTAAGTAGAAAGGTAGTACAATCTTCAATAATACCATTTATGAAAATCTTGATTTAGAGACAAAAATCTGAAGCAGGTAATTTGTATGAACAAAAATTCTAGGTAAAGGAGTTCACCAACTTAGTTACTAGTTAAATCAGATATAAAGTTACATTATACAAAACTAACTAGATTGGTAATATAGGAAAACTTGCAAGGACATACAAGATACTGATAAAGTTATAAAAAGAAGTACTGAAGTTGTATAAACTCTACAAGGATGTAGTGATTTATAGATTATCCTAACTGCAAGTATTGGTTTTAGTTATAGTAATACCAAGTTAGCTGAAAATTAGATAACAGAAGGTTTCAATAGGTTTAGTACAAGATTAAAGATTTTTTATATAATTAAACCATTTTAAAAACCTAGTAATCATGATATATTTGTATTAATAAAAACTGAGACAGTTAGTAAGATAGATAAATGGATAGATACAGAAACCAGAATGTTTAAATAAAGAACTTACAAGTAAATTTTAAGTATGGTAGCTAATATAGAACCTTCAGGCAAACTACTTAAATTAGATAATGACTAAAGTTGTATGAGTGACTAGTTGTATACTCTTTCTATAATTGCCTTCTATGACTGTTGTAATACAATCATGAAGCTGAAACATATTATCAATAAAAGTCTAAGTTGCAAGTAATTACCTTTAATATTAAAAAAAAAACAATAATATATTATAATTTGGAATATGTAAATAAAATTAACTAATTAGATTTTTTTTGGTATTAAGATGATTTCTTTGGTCTTTTGATTTTATTAATACTTTTTGAATAATATAATTTTATAGAAATTGTTACAAAAAAAGTATACAACTAATTACATATATAACTTTTCTATATTACTTATTTAAAAAATTTATCTAAAGGTTTTCTACCAGTTACTGTATCTAACACCTTTGCTTGAGTGTTTTATTTAAACTTTCTGAACCTATAATCTATATTAATTTTACCAAGTTATTTCAGATCTTTGTCTTAATTTTAAGACTAATTTATCCTTAAGATAAACCTTTTAAAACCTTCTGCATTTCTATTTACAGCTAATCTAAACTTATTATAACTAAACTAATACTTGCAGTTAAGATTAACTATTAAATTATTATATCCTTGTAGAGTTCATATAATTCTAGTACCCACTTATATAATCTTACTAATGTCTTATTTATTCTTGTAAGTTCTTTTATATTGCTAATCTAATAAGCTCTACATAATACAATTTTATGTTCAGAATAATTAGTAGTTAGGTTGATAAACTTTTTTTACTTAGAGTTCTTATCTATACAAGTCATTTGCTTCAAATTTTCTTCTCTAGATCAAAATTTTTACAAGTGATATTGTTGAAGATCATATTTTTTCTCTATTTGGGATTTTTAAAAAGAGCTTAAAAAAACATTATAAAATATATAATAGATATAAAACATCATAAATGAGTTTTATAATAATTAATATTAAAAATAGTTACTAAATTACAATATATAATTTACAATTTATATTCTTTATCTTTAAATAACAGAACATGTAAGACCATCTGATTTGTAATAATATATTAAAAGATTATAAAGATATTTCTTCTAATACTTTAGCATAAGGGTATAACAACTTAGTGAAGTGGATAAGTTGTTAACCTTTCAAGTAGTAGGTTGTGAGTTCAAAACTCATAGATAATGAAAATTTGGATAATCATCTATATAATATTCATATTATGGTAACTGTTTCTAACAATTGGATTAAGATATCTGTAATCATGGTTACATCATCATAACTGCAGGTCATGAGGCATCTGTATAATTAGTTACATAAAAGAATACAAACTGATATCAGACAATACAAACCCAAAATAAATCCTTGTAATCATATAAATCTTAGAAATTAGGAAACAAGAAACCCATTTGGAAAGACCCAAGTAAAAAGATAATACAGATTTTTAACAGTACTACTGTAAAAACTAGACCTAAAAAACAGATACCAATATGAAGTACCCAGATGGGCAAAAACTTCTAGGTGAAGAGTACCATCAACCAAGTCACTGAAAGTCCAACCAGAAGGACTGAAAGAAAAAGATATTGGATCAACCTGATATACCAATGGACTAGTCATAGTTCTATTGGACTATCTGGATTGAAAGTTTGAAGAAAAAACAGGAATATACTAAAAGTGCTAGGAATATGCTGTGAAGTAAGTGCTAAGGTCTGGGTGAATTCTGCAAAAGCAAACCCTGTTAATGTTTCATAAAGTGAGTAAGTAGTTAACAGAGAAACTCCCAGAGCCTTATAATCAGGTGACATGCTCTGAAATTGAGTAATAGCTTGACAGTTGTACAGAAGGGAGGCAAAATATTGGGTTAGATGACACTTAGGTGTACAAGAACTGAGGTAGCTAATTGTCTGGGTACAGTATAGAAACCAGAGTGTTTAATTAGATAGTCTCCTAGTAGATTATAGGTATGGCAACTAGTGTAGAACCCTCGGGCGGACTGCTTAAATAGGTAACCACAAGTTACACATGTGGCTAGTTGTACGCTTATCCTGTACAAGTAATATATAATGTATTTACTAAAAGCACAAATAAAGGCATTAGCCGCCATTAACATCGGCCTTAATTTTTTAAAAAAAAACTTTAGCATATTTAAAACTTGATTCTTGGAGTCTATGTATATTGAATAATTTTTATGATTTTTTTAAGAGTTTGTACATGCTATAACGTTAGGTCAACATAGTTTAATAACTGGATGCGCCAATAGGACTATTAAGGTATGTTAATATTTGTGTATTATAAACATTTTTGAAACATAATATTTTAATTTTAACTACTATATTGTTTGTTTACAGATCTGGAAATAATGCTTTAATAGTAATCTTATTGTTTAATGAATAATGTAACACATTTATTATTAGCCTTTGATGCATTAATCTCTATTTTGCGAGTATCTATTTTAAATAAACTTATTTTATATGTGTCATTTGTATTATTTAGCCCACACTAAATTTGGCATAAGACATTTTTTTAATAAAGTGTTATTTATTTAGGACATTTTAAAATATGAAATTGAGTCAGATAATTTCTTAATTGATTGTCTAGAAGAAAATCAATTTGAGTGAACTATTAATGGAATTTTGGATTGTTTGATTACTAATTGGTTAAATAGGTTTTGTTGTGCGTTTGAAGAGACACATAGCCTTAGGCTTTAAATTACGTTTACATTGTTCTTATATAGATAATTGAACATTAATATATAATTTAACAAGAATCAAGTCTTATTTTAGTAGCCTCTAATCTAGCATAACATTGATTGGAAATATGATCACTAAATTTAGACACAATTGCAGTTTTACATTACTAATCGCTAATTATCTAATCTTAATGCATCTTCAAAATGAAGGCAAATATTTACAAACCGAGTTTATCAGATTTGCATATACCACAGACCTATTATAGTTTCAGATATAGAAATGAAATTTTAAATTAATTTCATAGCTTTTTTTGCGAATCTAATACATAAAATATAAAAAGGTACTTTTATAGTAAACCTTTAAATAATTATCTGTTAATCGCCTTTCAAGATATTAGTTATATTGTTTTTTGTATCATGCCATCATAAATTTTGGGCAAAATTTTTAGCATACAGTCTTATCTACTACGTCAGAAACAATTAATAATATTACTTATTTATTTGTTAAAAACTTAAACAAGACTTATATATGATCAATGATTCTGATTAGTTAAGAATACGTAATATTTTATTGACACAAATTCTTGATTTTCTAAAGTACAGAATAGATGTTAGCACAACCAGTACAAGCATTGATCTCTACAACTACATGATATTTTGATATTTGGTTTCATCTAAGTATATATTTAGCATATTATAATCAACCATATTATTGGTAGATATTAGCACTTTTAAGAATCAGGCAATATAATCTTGTTCAAAGAACTTTATTACGTCTTGTGTGGTTTCTGTATCCAATGAACAATCCAATAATTGAGATTCTGTAGCTACCGATATATTAAAAAAGGTTTGGAATTCTTCCTGTAAGACATAGCAATCTAAAAAATAAAACATATATAGGGATTTTAGCGAATAATTATCTTACACGTTCATTATTTAAGATATATTACATGCCATGCAAATGAAGTTTTTTTGTTCCAGCTGACATTTGAGATACTAAATGAATCCATTTATTTGTATTTGTTAAATTTGTCGGATCATTTACTTCTTGATCCTGAAAGCAGAATAGATTGAGTGAAAATTTTGAAATTTAACTTTGAATTCACTAAAAACTGCACAAATAAAGATCTAATATTACTTTTTCTAGGCCTTGAACATGAAGAGATTTGTTATCATGACATAATCCATCTGAAATTGTGCGCATCAATGACATTGCTTCGGTTGGATTGTGAGTAGGCAAGATGGTGTTTGTAATGTTACACATCAAGAGCCTGTATTAAATAAAATATTAACTTGCAAAATATTTGGTCAGATTGAACCAAATTATCACATTATTACCTTGCTTGAATATCATATAACATTTGAGTATTTTCATTTTCAATATAAATTAGTAAAAACACTTTTTTATGGCGTTGGTTTGCTTTTTTAATTCTTTTAACACGATAAAATATGTAAGATTCTTAAAATTTAACGAATGGAGTTGCAAGATTATCTTAAACTTACCGATTAACCAAATTTTGAATAATATCTTTCTTTTCGTTTTCAGAGTTATAGGAATTCCATTGTTCATTATTAAAACATAAGAACGTTATATTTGGTTTTGGAAATGTTATGTCCTGATACAAACAAATTTTTTTAATGTAAATTGTCGAAATTAAATAGAGAGCAATATATATTTTTAATTTACTCCAGGAGTTGCTTGAGTAGCTTCAATATCTTTATTTAAATATCAAAAATAAGAACTATATATTTTACGTAAAAAAAAAAAAAATCTATATATTTGAAATCAATACCCACATCTTACGCGCCATCCACCATTTTTCATTTCGTCGCCAACTTTTTGCCAATTTCCTACAATTCCTTTATTAAAAAGTGCTACAGGTTGTAAATTATTCTGCATATTCGGTTTTGAAAACGTATGAAAGATAAATCTATATTTTATTATTATAAAAGTATATACGTATATTATATTGTAACCAAATATCTTTATGATAGGCCAATCAATCTGTGACATAATGTAACAAATCATTATCTGTTATGAAAGGTATCTCAGGTGTGTATTTAGTTTTTTTATTATAATAATATTTGTATTTTTATATATATATATATATATAATTTTTTTTTTTTTATCAATCTCTAGATGTCTAATTTAAAGCCAGTTTCTAATTCTATGGCTGTTTTCGAAACGATTGACCCATCGAGTCTAGTGGTTGGGCTTGAATAGTAAGCCACTGAAGAATATAAATCTGATCTCAAAATTTTGTTTTCAATAGTAAAAAAAAATCCAAATCATGATAAAGTAGAAATTAAAAAAATAATCTCAAATTTTTTGTTAAAAATGTCTTAATATTTCATTGGTCGATTTAAAAAAAAAATTAGTCATTTTTGACACTACTGTATTAGATCTTTCAAATTAAATACGGAGACAACTTACTCATGTGAAGCTTCAACTTTATTTAAAGATTCATATCGTTTCTAATAAAAAAATAACTAAGATACTAATTGTAGTTACACAAATTCTTAGTCAATTACTATAATTAGTTTATAAACCCCTGAAAATCTTGAAAATCAAAAAGTCGCGCCAATTTTCACTTCACTACCAAATAAATAATGGCAACTCAACAAAAAGAATTTATTATCTTTAATAATTCAACAGCAAAAAGAAAGTTATATACGAGTTTAAATAATGAACTCGCGAGATTGCAACAAAATATTATGATTATGGAACAAACTCTTGAGGTTACCGTCGACCAACTTGAGAATATTGGAAATTTTGGAATGTCGCATGGTGCCTTGTTAGTAGTATCAAAATAAAAAAATTCTTTTATAATAAAAATATTCTATTAATTAATGAAAAATTTATATAGATTTATGGCTGCAAATCGTGTTTTACGTAATAAGATTCCTGAAAATAGGTCGTAAGGTTTGTATGCACTTTAATATAGGGTTTTATAAACTTGTATTTACGTGATTATTTATTATTCGTAGAGATCACGTAAATTTTATCGTTATTACGTCTTGCGTAGAATTAGTTGCTACATTTTTCTTACTGTTGGATATTATTACTTCATTTGTATGCAAATTTTCTTACATTAATAAATATTTGTATAAAGGGTTGCTTATTTAGGATCATAAGAGTTTTCATAGAATTTATAATTTGCTTTCCCACCATAAAAATTATTAACGCGCGATTTATCATTTATCCTAACTCGACTATTAAGATGATATTTCGTGTTTACACTAATAACAAAACCAAAGAACAACGGTATTAATAATATAAATGGATCCATCAACAATATCATAACAATCAAGAGCGATAACACTACCATCAGAATGACCATAAACGACAAAAGTACGCCAAAATTAGAAATTAAACCAGTATAAAAATTTGGCATTGGGTAATCACATAGCATTCCAAAGAATCTAGATTTCCTTATTTTCTACCAATGTTGTATTATTTCTTTGTTCGTTACCAATACATATTAAGTTTCGGCATGTTGCAAGAAAATTAGGGTTAATCAATTTTGCATAGGCATTTATGCTTTATTATTTGAATCATCTAATGGATTTTCGAGCAAATTTTTGAATAAACAATTTACAATTTACTTATTCTGGATGCCTTTTTTAAAACTCATACAAGAACCAATTAATTAATTAAACATTGTTTTTTTAGAAATACAATGTTAAACTTCAAAAAAGCCATTTTTTAAATTAAGTGTCGTTAACATCTGCTTAAAGTTGTAACTTTTGTAACTTCAGCGCCTGAAGTTAAACCTGCCTAAATTACTAATTTCAGTCAGTATAACTTCAAGCACGACACGTGTCTTTTTACCGTCTTGCTGGTCGCAGTATGCGTATCCTTTACAAATACCTGAAGTACGTCTTGTCCTATGCAACCACGAAGCCATGATTGCCTGCATTAAATTATAATTCTGATCAACTGGTAATTTTGGTAGAAATTTCGTAATGATCTAATTTTAGCTTCAGTCACAATTACTTACGCGATTTTTTTTGAGTGTGACATGATAATCAAACCATTTTTAAATTAACACAGATAACGTTTTTTTTGTTACAGTCAGACCCCCCTAAATGCACCCCCAAGTGCACGTCCTATAAAACACCTCCCTAAATGCATGTCTTCTCTTGGGCCCAACCAGAGTGTCCAGCTATTTCCAGCATATCTAAAATAGCACTAGCGACATCACGAAAACAGCCAAATTAAAATTTTTCTTGTTTTGTGATCGAATTAAAATAGAATAAATCTGGTTGAATTTGTTATCGCTATGTGGTTGTCGTAATATCGTTAGTGCTATTTTAGATGCTAGAAATAGCTGGACACTCTAGGCCCAACTAATGTTACATCTATAGATTTTTACTTCTCTAAATGCAACACCTTTCTAAGTGCACGTTTGACTAAATTTTTATATATGGACCCGTCGCATTGCATTTAGAGAGACTACTGTAGTTTGCTTTTTTTTCATATCGCTTGCCGAAAACCACTCTTAGGAGTGCCTTCCCAACCAATGAGATACACCTCTACGTGGTGGCTGGGACAAGTAGGAGAGACAATTTCCGAAACTAAGTATCTCTGCTTCTTTTATTTAACGTTATATATGGAAGGTTTATATATATATAAATTTTGTTAGACCCTTTTTGGATCGATATTATCATCATATGTATTACGTAGGAGATTTGATATATTTTTAGATTTGAAATTCTGTTAATAAATTTGAATTTTACGTGATTTTCTAAACAGATACAGTATTTAATTTGTAATTGTGTATAAACTTAAATTGATTTGGTCAGTTCTATGTACGTATAATCTTATAAGAAGAGTTAGTCAATTATACAACCCCTTTCATTAAGATATCGTGATTATGACTGTAATTACTTGTTTAACAAATGAAACATAATATTTGGGCAAAAAAATTTTGAAAATAAATTTATAGTTTATAAAGTTCATTTTGCCTTCCACTATTGAGCAATCATGCAATCATTTCTAGAATTGTTCAACACATGGTTTTTTTTTTGATATTATAACTGTCGTCCCAACAGGTCACACTTATTTAACGATTTTGCAGCATACAAGTAGGGATGGCAAACAGTGCACAAAAATCTTACTGTAAAGTACCGGAGATTCTGGTAACTTAAGAAAAACTCCGGCGCAATTTTTTGATAGTCGGAAATTTTCATTTGTTCAGAATTTTACATCATAACTGTTACTATCGTTACTACGGATTCTAGATTCCGTTTACTAAAAAGATCACCAGAAAAATATCAGGACACGTAATGTGCAAATCTTTTTTATTAGGTAATTAAAACAGATGAAGGTTATATAGGGTGCTCTTAAATTAATAGATTGGAGCTCAAATTTTAATTAGTAACAAATAGTTCAGCCAGTCAAGTGGGTTTATCGTCACAACGAAAAAAACTGTAATTCCTTAAATCCAGATTTAACTATTCGGAATTTAGTCACATGTTTTAAATCGATGAAAAAAAGGCTTATCTGTTTTTTTTTGTTTTTTTTTACCATCCCTACATACATCCCACCATTTTCTCCTTTTCATGACTGCCGTCCTGGCAGGTCACATAATCATGCGTTGTTCTAAACGCGGGTAGGGTGATATAAACGAAAGCCTGGTTCTCAGAAAAGACAAAATTGACTATCATCAATTTCCCCTTGCCTACTCATATACTATGATCTATTTTTATCTCATACCCAATTATCATATACTCACATATAGGAAATGGGATTAATCAAGCTTGATCTAATCAAACATATGAATGTAACCGGGCTTGTCACAGGTTCGATCGGTGATGACTGATTCGAGACAAAAGCTACTTCGATACTTAGGTATCAAGCAGCTTTTAATTTTTTTAAAAAAAAAAATGCCGGCATTTTGCTTTAGAATACGATCTAATTTCATGTGTTTTGATTTTTTCTTTCCTATTTAACATCATTATTAACAAATTTATGATACCGATCGAGTTATTACTGTATTAATATGAGTGATGAAAAGGAAATCTTGTAAATTGATTCACTAACTTCCGTCTTCTATAATTCGACCCCTGAAAATTTTGATTTTATGGGATTTGTTCTAGAACATATTTATTATATATATTTTTTAAATAGCCTCTAGATCAAGCAGGTCTTTTGCGATTTTTAGCTGTCCTACCTGGTTTATTGCGTTGAGTGTAACCCGAGTTTGCATAAGGAGAGCTTCTACCTGTGTTGAGAACAAAGTAAAATTTCCAATTAACCTTATAATGGAATTTTTACTTTGTATTCGTAACGCATGAAGAAGCTCTCCTTATGCAAACTCGGGTTACACTCGACGCACCCCTGGCGCGCTAAACAACCGTTAAAAATCGAAAGATACCTGCTTTCGTAAAAGTTGAACATGGGTGCTCGGGTATTTTCATAGCCTGATTTAATTATAGGGGTATTTCGTAAAAGTTGAACATGGGTGCTCGGGTATTTTCATAGCCTGATTTAATTATAGGGGTATACCGTATAGTAGGGACGTTAAATTAAGTTGGATAAGCTTCTGAGTTTTTTAATCATATTATTGGTTTAATGCGATGCGTATATACATTTTAGTATCCATTGGAATTACTCTTGCAATATCTATTTAAATTTCATGTGGTATTAGTGAAGTCGACTTTAAACAACATGTCTCTAACCGACTCGAAAACCGACTAAACCGAGCTGTTTAACATCCCTACCGTATAGAGACAATGTGTTTTATTATGTCTACTTGTTATAAACCATAAAAACGATGCATCACTAAAAATAGAAAATCAAGCAACACAAAACCATCATCTTATATAAAGTTTATCGATAATTATTAGCCCGTTTGGTCTATCCCAAGCACTCATGGTTAAATTGAACATATGCACGCGTTACTTTGAGATGGAGACCAATTTATGCAGAGACTGATTACAAAATAATGTCCATGTGCATTGTATATAAATGATGCAAGAGTAAGGTATATGTGCAAAAAAATCAGGAATAGTTATCTATTTCCTGGTATCATAAAATTCGGGTAGCGACGTCATATGTCACTGCCGTGTGTTATTTGATGCTCTAAAGTCTGCAGCCTTAATCAACAAAAGATCTGTAATTCATAATTGTAATTATAATTTTCGGTAAGTTTCACTTATGTAATTTAATTGTATTAACAATCAGAATTGAACTCAATAAGTTTTGTATGAAATGCGTGGTATTTGGGATGCACATAGGCGTCATTTTGAAACCATGTATACTATTTTTAAAGGGTACAATTTTTGAACTACGCAATTTTCATTTACCTATGATTTCGTAATTTAAGTGTAATTGTCTTCCTTATTATGCTAATAAATAATTACATATGTAAATGTAGAACAATAGATATAGGAATTTTGTAACATTGTGATCGATTATGGTGATAGCCTACTCCTCAATAATTATAAATTATTCGAAATGCTACGTATTGAAACAAGGCTAAAGCGATCTATTGTTCTTAATTCACATTATACATTTAAAAATTTATTTTCTATAATTAAATTTTTGAAGCATATACCCGGTGTGCAACATATTTACAATACTAGATCATTCCGACAGTACAAATCCAAGACCCTTTTTATTATAATAAAATGGTGTTGGATTATAATCATAACATGTACTATCGGAATGATCTGGTATTGTAAAATAATTTTTTTATATGATGCACACTGGGTGAAGGATCAGTCGTGTAACATCGACGTTTCCTCCTGTTCGCCACTATTTCAATAGGGTCATTTTAGCCCCATTTCTTTCAGGACACTAGCAGATGTTTTCTATTAATAGATATAATCTTAGACACTCCATTTAACATACGTGTGTGGATTACGATACAAGTTCCTGACTAATCAAACATGTAACAATATATTATCTAATTGTTTATAGGCTAGCCCCTTTCCTTATAATTTTCTTGGCTCCGAGTCACCGAGTCTTAGTACGTAGCATCTAAAATGATCTAAAATAGTGTTTTATTTTATTATTAGCAAAATAGTTATAGCAACATTATTTGTGTTAATATGCTAAATATGTGATCATTGCTTTTTGTCCTTAAGTTCATTTATGTAAATGAGTAATTATATGCATGCTTTAAAGAAATTATATCGAAAACAAATCTGACCTCATTAATTAATAATAACCAGTTTGTCAATTTTGTTAAATTAACCAGCTATTTTGGCTAACCATTTTTGTTATCATGTTACACATACTCGAAAAATTGAAGTGACGTCACGCGAATGCTCTTTGACTATTTCTCAGGCAACAAAAGTTGTTACTACAGCCGATGGGTTGTATTAAAAACTAATCAATACTTTTATTAAAGAATATAGAATAACCAAAATTTCGAGTAAAAAATTATTAAAAATAATTAAATTTTTGATTCCAATTTTTAAACTTTTTTTTTTTAAAATTATTATCTATAATTTAGAGTGATCTGATGAAACAAAAGACTAGTCGTGTTTTTTTATAGTTATTCTTTAGTAGAAAATCGTAAAGAACGTACAACGCCTTCCATCGCTCGTCTTTTTGCTCGTTCATCTTGATCCATACTAATTACTGTTTGATCTTTTAACCATCTATATAGCAATAAATGTATGTTAATAAATTTCATATATATGCATTATAATAAACAAATATACAATGTATACAAATGTAATTACTTTTCGAATAAATTAACCACGTCTGTTGGTCTGAGATGAGAATATTTTCTGTTTCGCAAAGAAGGATCTAAATACTCTTCTACATTATCTGCCCGAAGCAATGTGACAATCTATAGTAACAGTTATTTAATATCAATAAATCCAATAAAGTTATTAAATTACAAGATGTCAATTTTCATATCAATGTGTTAATTGTACCTGTCTCAATTCTAAAAATGCATCAGCAATATTCGGATCTTCGAGTCCACGTGCAAAATTTTCCAAAAATGTGACATCCAAATCAAAATTCATTATAGCATTAGAGTTAATTCTTTTAACACCTGGGTTCAAAATTAAATCCTACAAATTATTAACAATAAGAATTTAAACTTTCTAATATAATATATTTTGACTTGAAAAACAAAAAATTATTATATGTACACGAATAGAAGTTGCCAAATGACTTAGGGCATCAAAATATATAAAAGTTTTGATCGAAACTGGTAAATTATATAATGTAGAGCTGATAAGAGCGCCAAGAAATCCAACCATATCTATAATGAAATTGGTTAAATTTAAGAACATTCTTTACAATATATACATATATATATGTATTCAAATTATATTAACCTTGAAGAAATGGACTTGGATGCTTTTGACACGATGCAGGTGCCCTAATAATATATTTGTAATATATGATTCAGATATAATTCATAATAAATTATGAGTATTAATTAGCAATAAATTGTAAGGAAAAAAAAACTTATATACCAATCATAATCTGCTAATTCCAAAAAGTCATCGATCTTGGAATTAACTAATTCAAATATACGTTTTTCGGCTTTCTTACGTGTCTCCCTAAACTCATCTATTGCATACAATTTAATATTTCCTCCACGGTGTGAAGACCTTGCAATATATAAGACTATCCGTTATAAAGTTGCATTGAATAAAAGAAATTTCAATGTAATAATGGCGATATACGCGATACCTTTTAGCTTTAAGCAACTTTTCGAGTTCACCACATGCACCTTCAAAATATTCGAGGTTAATTATGATCTGGACAATTTGTGACATATTAGTACTTTGTAATTTTCCACGTAACGCTCCATCCACATGATCGATAAGAAGATGGTCAAGAGTCTTTCGAAAAGGAAAGCAAGTATAAATTAAGTCAGAAGGAATCATATAAGTATTCTGATAAAGTACATTAACAAAAATATAATAAAACTATATTAACCCGTTGGACTATATCATCAACATAACTGTATCTCTTCGAATCGTCCTCTGCAAATTGATAATATTGATTCACAAAATTTTTAATATCCAAACAACAGGAAGGATATGCTTGAGAAAATGGAAGCGTTTTTGGAAATCTAGTTATTGTATAAAATAAGGTGACTATCAAATGTAAATAGTGAAAATTAATATAATCATATCTAAATTTGTTATATACCCTTGACTAATACGATGATTTTCTTTAAACCAACAAGCATCAACCACTGCTTCATACTCTTCACGGAAAGAAACTTGCATTGGCATATAATCATCATCAATGATTGTCTGAAATTCATAAAATATAATAAATATAAGTGGAATCACATATGAAAACAAAACGATCTATGAGACATTACTTGATGAAAATCTACTGAAAACTTGTGTTTCAACATGTCAGAATATTTCTGGAAAACGGTTCTGACTAAATCTATAAAACTATTAATATTATATCCGTAATCCTATCAATAGGTAATCAAATCAATTAGAATGTAATCAAGTATTGAGAAAATATTTATCAGAAACAAATGAATAGATATATACCTCTAATGTCTGAATGAATGTAAATAAGTTAAACTTGATTTGCTTAAATAATTCAGGATCACGACAATCGTCTAAGCTTTCAGCCACAATTTTGACAACTTTTGCTATTACTGTATCCCATAAATGATCTACTTCTGCCCGTGATCGAAAATTTTGTGTTGAATGCACAATAACGTGTTCAATGACAAAGAACCCAACAACATCTTGAAGGAAAGCCTCAAAGCCCTTGTCATTATTCTCTCTTAACGTATAAGATTCTGAAAGAACCAAATTTGCTTGGGCCTAATTTTATAATATTAATTAATTAATTTTAATATGAAAGTTGGCTACGCAAAGGTAATAAAGGTCAGGTATAGATCTATTTACCTTTCTATCTTCTTCATAATTTGATTTGAATTCATTAAGTTTCCCGAGTTCTTCATAAATGTGTAAGCATTGATATAATGGCTTAAAATCTATCTGTACTTCTTTGTTATTTATAATGTTAACTTTTTGAACGAGTAATATTTATTAATGTTAGTAAAATTTAATAAAAGCAATAAAAGCACAGAAGACTAAATGTTAATACACACATTCGTTTTCTTCATTCATTACAATTTCAATCGGAGAACTGACAGGAACGGAACGTAAATCAGGATTCTTAGATACTTTCACTTTCCATCGCTCTTGACGCAATCTCATTTGTTCCATAGCCAATTTACCAACTTGTCGCGTCACTTCCCGAACACTAATACATAAAATAAGCATTAATATTATGTAAATTAAACAATTTTAGACTAAAAATCAATATTTACACACCGAAATAGCCACTCTTTCATCTCTTTAGTGACAGCATCTTTGACACTATTTTGCATGACAGGTATAGATTCATCTATTTGTATAATTAATGTACATAGAACCGAATAAAAATATATATATGATGTTATAGTATTAATAAAATTACTAAAATTTGACATACGCATATGCTTGGCAAATTCATATTGAATAACTTTTCGTAAATGCACAGTCTGTAATTCTTCTAAAGTCTGGACATAATAAAAATAAATTGACATTATCGAAAATAATGAATAATGACTATAAGAATAGTAAAATATGTACTGAATAATAAGACTTTTAAAAATATAACCATACCCTCAAAGCAGAATAATATTTTCGCTCTTCAACTAGATAATTAACTCGATTGGCCATATCAAGAACATTTAAACATAATTGTAAAGTCCCCACTGCTTCATCAATATTTTTCTGAATTTTACGCGTTTGGATAAGTTCTTTTTTCTATAAATAATCAAATGGGTTAAAAGAATGATCTATTTTTTTTAAAAAAAAAATCAAAATTAGATAGAACAAACCTTTGCAGCAACTTTTTTTCCAGATTTTTGAAGATCATAGTTTAAATCAATGATTTTATTTTTCAAATTAACAGTTCCTTGTCTAACTTTTAACAGTTGATCTACGGAATGTACGAATTCCTACAGGTAAGATGTTAAAAAAGAGGTAAAATTTAAAAATAAACCCGTGAGCTAAACATGAAATAAATATTTGCATAGAGGTACCCACACTGCATTTATGATTTCACACCTGATAATTACTATTACACATCCGCTCGATCTCGCCTTCCTTCTTTCTCACAAAAGTAGCTAACTGTTCAAGGAAAGCTTCTTGTCGTTCTGTGTCATAAATGGATTTTATGATCGGACCGAGTTGTTCAATATTTTCATTTTCTGAATTCAACTCAGCAGAAAGAACGAGTGAATGTAATTGTTGTTGAGCATGATCAGACATTTTTAATCTGCCTGAAAATATTACGAAAATATTCGAGTATTTACTCGCCGATAGAAATGATACCTTTCTTTTGATTGGTCGATCATTTGCAGTAACATTTCATATACAGAAATATAAAATTAACGTAGACGTCTCAACGATGCGAGAGAAATGTTTATGTGAATAGGATTAGTTTTAGCACTCATTACATTCATTTCCTTGGAAACTTTTAATGTTAGACTTTAATCAATCGTAAATACATATTTATACGTATAATAACATACAGCAAATTGTTATATATATATTTCGAAAAAAATGTTCCATTGCTCTATTTACCGACACTAATTATAAAACGCACATGTAGTTACTATGCTAAAAAGTAATTAAATTCTTTAAAATAAAGATGATAACGCTTCGCTTGTATATAAGCCCGAAGAATATTGAAAAGAAAACTCTAACTAACCAATCACAAAAAGCTATCCAATATTGCAGAAAGAAAGAGAAATTTAGAAATATCCTAATCGTAATATTTCCAAGTTTCACAAAATTCACTGCGCTATCTTGAATAAATCAAGTTTTTTTTTTAAGATACATTATCCTCCAAACGAACCAAAGTCATGCTTAAACGATGCTGACCCTTGAAATTAAATCCAAAAGAATAATGTCATTCGAATTTTATCGTTATGATGGTTCAAGTCCCAACGTCTGAGTCATAATGACTCGGATACTTTTTTAGTCAAGATCCCTATCTATAATTAAACATTTAAAAAGTTTCGAACCAGTTTATAATTGATCAAACCACATCTTCAGCAGGTTTTTAATTATAATCTTCGGTGCACATAATCACATTGCAACCATCATACTCCCTTGATTTATGTATCAGAAATCACTGAAACATATAACGTAAAAAGCATCCTACATACCTGATACGTAGCAAATTTTGATGTAATTTGACATCTAAGCTTGTTTACCAATTCTTGATTCTTAAATTTCGGTAACAAAATTTGTCTGTAATTATCACACGAATATTTTGCAAATTTCCTGTGGCATTCGTTTACTGAACTTCCTTTAACTAACGCTGATCGCTTTAATTTTGACGCTAAATATTCTTTGAATATCGTTTTTTACCTATTAAAAATTGTCGCGGATGATCGTGAAATCGGATGATGCTGAAATCTGGGGTCTCGATTTTAAAATATAAGCCCTGCTAAAATTCACATATACTTTTTAATTATAAATTCTATCCCTAAATCCTAACATAACTCCAGCATCACCCGATTTCAGCATCATCTGACAAAAATTATCATACCACTTGGATCATAGCATGTAATAAATGCGAATCCAAAGGCTATTGCCAGACCTTTGTTCTAAATTAATAGGTATGCATACAATACCTAATTTATCATATGTTTTACCTTCTGGTAATTTTTTTACTTTTAACTATATTTTTAAAAAGGCAACTTTGCCATCCTTTCTATTTCAATTTTTTGCCTGAATTGGAATACTTTGATAAAATTGTTTTTTGACTTAAATTTCATTTCAAACTTGGATCTTTGTTATTCATTGTCGTAAAATTCATTTGATAAACCTTTTTAGTAATTCTTGCATAAATATCATTTCTGATACCATATAGTGTATCAATAACCTATGTTCTCATAATTTGAATTGTTTACACATTTTCCCCTTAATTATTTGTTGTTAGGTTTGTATACACCTTAATATAATCAATATTTCCTGTTTTCGAATTTAATTCTATGTTATCAAATATTTTACTGTCTAAATTAATGTTACATGATTTTTATGAAATATTCATTTCTTGATATTGAGAACTATGAGTTTGATAGATTTTCAGATTCAGATATTTTTCTATTGCGTGTCTCTTGAACATCAAAAGAATTTATACAGAGAAGCCATAAATTTTTTTGATATGTACTTAGCAATATCATTCCAAAAAGGTGTAAATCTTTGACTTTTTTCTTTTTATCTTGTTAAGACATGAATACTCAAATCATATTTATAAATATTATATTTAAAAAAACGTTACCATTTTATAAAATATTATGAACGCCATGTGCCATGGTTATTAAAGACGAAATTAACTTTGCGAAATTAGATTTAATAACCCCGAGAACAGTTTAGTTATATTTGTATAAACATGACATTAGAAATTAGACGTCCTTCAACAGAAAAGGCTACACATATGAAAAAGGTCCTGTGGTTGACGGGAAGAATCTAATGATAACATCCGTGCAATGAAGACGGCTGTTAAAAGCCCTCTTCTTTCCGTCCAGACTCCATAAATGGATCATTTGCTAGGAAAATCACCATTTGAAAGCAGGTGCCAAACAGTGATTTTCCTAGCAGATAACCAAATAGAAACTTGGATCGGGATAGGTCCTTAAGTTCGTGAATGTGATTTATCTTATAATATCAGATATAACAAGAATATTTTCCTGATTCATTAATCACAAACGATATGTGGTACTTCTCGCATTTGAACATTGCCTGAAACAGGCTTCGAGTTAGTCTCAAAATATTAGACTCGAGGACCGGTTTCGGCAAGCTTTTTAACAGCCACCTAGGCTCGACCGGTTTGTTATGCCCATAACAGAATAGGCTAAATTCCGTTATAACCTATTTTAAGCAGATTTGTTTAATAATAGAAAAAAATGTTGTCATAGAACTGCTCCCTGATTGGTCGCCAGTCAATGCATTATATTAAATCCTTATATGGATTATAATATGAAATCAGTAAATAGATTAGCAAAACTGTCCTCCATACATAATATAACCTTTTTACTATTTGAATCTGTTATAAACCGTTTTAAATTTCCTATTAAAAACAGTACGTATCGGTATTTCAAATTTGGTGCAGACCTGATATGGGTATCCGTTATATAGTGATGTTACCAAAACTATTTGGGACATCCCAAACTATGTGTGATGAATAATATCGCATGAGGTATTTACTTATTGTTATTGCTGAAATCGTGTGATGCTATTCATCACTTAGATACCATTATATCAATAGTTGTTCTAGTCAAACAATTCAGTCTCCCAGAATTTTGACAAAATTTGCCATACTGTTTTCTCAATGTGATTTGCTAGTGATAGAGATGAAAATAACCTTTCAACAATTCTTTCGGAAATTCATTGTGCGAAATGCAGATCCAATCACAGTAACTCTATGAAAAAGATGTCAGGAGCAGGTTTTTTTTGGCTTAAATGAATCTCACGATTTAATAATTTCTATAAACCATAGAAGAAAGCGATTGAGAACTTGACTAAGTTACTTTTGCACAAAATAAAGGGTTTCCTGTCCTATTATATGATGATTATCACTACCAGTGCGAAAAAATCACTGTTCTAAATGTTTTCTAAAAACATAATTTTAGGTTATACTTATGAACTTACCGATACCGATACCGTTACGAACAATTTCTTTCGCACCCAATTATGGTAAAATAATATAATACTGTTACACTAATTTCAAGACATTTAGGTCGCACTAAATATAATTTCTATTCTCACTCTTATTGATATACAGGGATTTGTTTGAAAACACCGAAAAGCAAGAATTAAATGTTTATACGATCTTATGACTTTTTGTAACCTTTTTTTAACTTGCGTGAGGTTTTTTTTTTGAGAAAAATATTTATCAGTTATCTTAGACCTATTCTTGATACTGACTTTCTTGGGTGGTCCTTTTTCCGTTTTACGAGATACTTTATGTTCACATATTATCATAATAAATATGAAAATTCGGGTTTTCTTGCCCTATAAGTTCGTAATAATCGTTTTATATACTTTTTTAATATTATTTGTGAGCATTGGGGTTTTTAGTCAGAACTGTGGGATAAATCAATCGCCGCCGCCGCCACAACCAAGTACGATTGTTGGATATTATCCGGCTTATAAATATGATTTGAAAGCAGATGATTTTAATATTAGTTCGTCAATTACTCATTTAAACTATATTGGTATGTATAATTCAATGACTTTTAATTATTATAATTGATTAAATTTAACAAATGTTATTTGGTTTTAATTCTCGTAGCATTTGGCCCAAATGATCTTATTAATGACACCAGGCCAAATACTGTGTTTCAGAATCAAATAAAAAAATTTAAAGAATTGCAAAATTATAAAGATAAAAATAGTAATCTGAATTATAAAGTAAATAAATATATTTCAAAAGACTTATTCAAATAATAACTTATCATGATGACTAATTGACTATTTTATAGTTAATTCTTTCAGTATTGTTACCTGTTAATGATGAATTAATGAAGCTCCCACCGTTTTATAATGTTTCAACCGGGCAGTATGATCAAACTAATCAGGATATTCGCAATTTCATAGAAGATTTAACTAGTGTTGTTAGAGATTACTTTGATGGGGTAAGTATAACTTTTTGTTTTATGTTATTCAATAAATATTAACTGATTATATACTATAATTAACTTGCAGATTGACATTGATTATCCTAATAAAGCTTCATGCTTGCAAGCAAAACAATTCAATTCCAGTTCTCTAAAACAAGTTTTCGAACCATTCATAAGTGATATATCAAGCCAATTAAAACAGAAAAATAGCAGTAAAATTTTGACGATTACTGGAGGCATTAATTCCATACATGTTGACCCTAGCGTCATTAGTTTTGTAAATCTTCAGGTAAGATTAACATTTTTTAAAAAGTGAAGTCATTAATATTTATTTATTTATTTATAAAACTTTAGGCATATCGACTTAACATTTACTATAATGCACACTCTAGTGCTGGAATAGATGTACTTCAGAATATTATTGATTCCTGGAATTTTGGTAACAGATCACAATGCGTTTTGGGAATTGAATTTGGCGGCATTATTGAAGCTATTACTGTTAATAATCCTAATATGGATATCGCTAATCAAAACTTTGAAGTGGTACATTCTCAAAATATTACGTTCCCATCTATAGCCATTGACGAAAACATTACAGATCCATGTGGAACTACGTCATTTGCACATTTGACATGGAAAAATTTCTTAGCACCGCTTTGTTATACAAATAATAGTAAAAATTGGAACTATAACTTTGATAATAAATCCAAACAACCATATATTTATCAACTGCGTCAGAATCCGCCAGTGAATCAGATGGGGAGTAAGGCAGAGAATTTTCCGGGGTCCCCACCAACTTACTATTATATCTCTTATGAGGACTACCAGTCTTTATATGTCAAACTCAACTTTGTACAAAATTATAACATAGGAGGTGTTGCAATTGCTGATATCACAAAAGATTCACAATTTATAAACTACATTTCGGGAAATAAATCAAATGATCAAGGCAATTTTGCACCTCTGTCCAATATAAATGCAAAGATAGGTGCAATAGTGGGTGGTGTAATAAGTTCTCTTGTTTTTATCGGCGGATTAGCGGCTGCTGGCTTTATACTATATCGAAGAAGACACAAAACAAAAAATATTGAAACAACTGTTGTAACATCTGTTGTGGCAATGTTTGATTATGTGGGAAAAGAAGAAAATGATTTGAGCTTTAAAGCAGGTGATGTTATTGAAGTACTTGAGAAAGGAGATGGGCCTAATGATTGGTGGGTGGGTAGATTGCATGGTGTTATAGGTGAATTTCCTGGTGAGTAGGTTTATCTGTCTAATCTTTCCTTACATCTGCTAAGGAGTTTTATATTTCGAGGTCAAAGGAACATAAAATCAAGTGATGAATAGCACTTTATATCGTTTTCATTTTTATTAACGAAATTAATTTGATTTTTTCTCAGGTAACTACGTAAAGGAAGTAAGGACGTAATTTTTACCGATAGCACAAATTTCTTTGAATATAAATATTACATTTTAGAAATATTTATGTATTATAAATTCTATTTAGTGTCTAACATAGTATTCATTGTATGTCAGAAATTTAGAGAATGAGTTTTAGTTCAAGTAGACATGGCTCCTGTAACCTAATCTGTATATTATAATAGTGACGCAGCTAAAACTCTAAATTTTAGCACATTGACCCAAAATTTAGGATTGGAACTCATCTGAACTAGGCCGGCATCAAGCAATAGTACTAATTAACTATTCAATATAGCAAATATAGGCTATCGATGTAGTATTATACTCCGGAAGTATAACCACTCCATACCGGTGCGATTATATATCACACCACTCCAGATTATGTAAAAGGCAATAACCTAATACGTATTACTTGAATTAAAAATATAAGAATTTTTTGCTAATTTTTTAAAAATGAAATCTGCTAAGTTTGACATATGGGGTGTTTCATATTAAAAAGGCCCATTTTGCAAATTTTTTTTAAAAAATGAGTTTTTATTAGATTCATGTAAATTTTGACATGACAGACATTTTCAATTATAAATGAAAGGCGATTTTGCATAATAAAAAAGGGATGATGTAAAAGAAAAATTACACGAGACTGTCTAAGACCAAGCACATCTCGATAGTCACCTGTTATAATATGATGTGTTAGATTTTTTGGCCAATGAAATTGCTCAAATAGGATAAAAAACTAAGGTTTGAACCCGGTTTATTTTGCATAAGTTAAACCCGTTTAATCAATTTTAGCATATTAAAAATCAAACCGGTTCCAAACTCTACATAGAACAGTACTTTAAATAATTTTTTTAAACAGTCTATGTACATATATATGTTAATTACAAGATAAAAACCCTAAATAAATACATATTTAAAAAAGTTTTTAAGTTACTTATAAGCTACAAATAGACAAATTTAAAAATAAATTCAATCAAGAAAATTATTCATTAATTTTTAATAAATTCTTTAAATATTAATTTTAACTTATAGTTTTTAATACAAGATTGTAGCTTATACGTATAAAGGATGTTAACTTTTATTAATATAACTTTTTAATTTACTTGTAAAAATTTAAACTTGTTTTAAAAATAAAAAGTTTTTTTAGTTTTAAAAAAATATATAAAATCTTAAAAAGGTTAAAAAAATTTTTTATAATAAAAATTTTTAATAAAATTTTTAAATTTTTATTATTTAAAAGTTTTTTATTAATTTTAAAAAAAATTCTAATAAAATTTACAAAATATATTTTTAGTAAAATATTTTATTTTATTTTTTTAAATTAAAGTTTTCGCTTTTAGAAAATAATATTTTTATTCAAGTTAATATCTAATTTAAGTAGTTTGTCTATATATTACTATACAAGTTTTATATTAGATATTATATTTGCAAGTCAACTTTTTTTTTTTTTTTAACTCTTTGGCAGCCTTGCCAAAATCCTTTATTAAGAGAATTGCATACATGATTATACAAATATTAGCTTAATTTTTAGGTTTGACATTTCTTGACTACTGTATTAGTGCCCAAAGGCAACCTGTCACACTAAAGTAAGTTAACACTCACTACTAGAGAGCTATTCAGACTAGCCTTTGAGGTCATTCCAATAAGGTTTCTTGTTATTATTAATTAATTTCCTAACTGTATTCTTCTATATATTTTCTATGTTTTCACTTTCTGTTTCCTTTTCTTTCTTTATATCTTTTATTATTTTTTTAAGTTTTCATCTGTTGATCTTGATAACACTTTGTGTAATACTTTGTTTTGTTGTTCTACTGCTTTTTTTTTACTTCTTTTCTTTTTTGTACTAATTCCTTAGCTTTTTTTCTATTCAGATACTTTATTACATCTTTCTTTCCAAATTTTTTCATAAAACTCATTCCATATGGTATCTATTATACTCATTAGAAAATTTCTTGTTTCTTGTACTAAGGTCAAGATATTCTATATTCTCTCTACTAACTTTTCTTGTAGAAGACCTTTAATAAGTTTTTTCCTTACTTCAACACTTTTTTCTTCTTTTTGGCCCCATATTGCTTCTTTTAACTGTATTTAAGTAATACTTTTTTTTTTTTTTTCTGAAAGTGTGCTTTATGCAATTGTTATTGTCAGTGTTTCTGCCTTTGTCCAATAGTTTTTATAAAAGGAGCATGTTGTTAAATGGTCCTGATCTTCTTCTTTTCCTTTTTTGTAAACTATACAATTTGCATCAGTATACAAGTCTGATCATCTTAATACTAATTTTTTAAGTATATGCATTTTTTCTTGTATATATTTAAAGAGTGTACTTAGTCTTTTACTTCTTACAATTGAGATACATTTTGTTTTATTCTGATTCTTAATCTTTTTTCATAATAGTACCTAGCAATGTTCAGTTTTTTTTCTATTTGGTTTTAGTTTTTTAACCACTGATGCACAGCTTCAATCTGCATTGTTTCTGATATTAAGAACTTCTTTTTTTTTTTTATCTATCCCAGGTGAAGCACCATGGGGCGCGTGTGGCGCTCTTTATTATTAAATTTATTTACAGAATTATTATTTACACATTAGGGGTTCTAAACTAAATATTTATAGATTCTCTTATAAATTGGTTTGACT
>CAJVQA010000247.1:0-38719 GCA_910591915.1 Cetraspora pellucida
GTAGAAATAATCAAGGTCTGCTATATCTGGTTCTTGTTGAATTAGAGTAGGCATTGTAGGATAATAGCAAGTTTAGTATAAATTTTCTTAAAGACTTGGAATTTTTTCTCTAAATTGACTTAGGAATATTTTCTAAATAGTATATAATTATAAATAATAAATTTTACAAGGGTTGCAGATAGGTGCAAGGGTTGTAGTTTTAAAATGTCACAGGGATGACACTAGAGTGTAACCAGGGTGATAGAGTCACTAATATGACTCGGGTACTGAACACAGATAGGATTTGCAATACAAATTACTGTGTAATATTAGTAAAGACTTAATGTGACAATAATTGATTGTGTGAATGGGTTTCTATTAATAGATGGGTTACAAGATATTGGTGTAAATTAATAAAATATAGATTAAGAAATGATTATATGGTTACATCAAAAACGTGTAAAGGAAAAAGGGGATAAGGTGGGGACAAAAGATAGAAAAAAGTTTTACAAGAGAATAAATATTAAATTTAGTTGTAATTCGGTCAATATGAGGTCAAAAATCTTTGTTTAGAGCTTGTTTTGACTGGGTAAATGTGTACAACAACTTTATTTAAGAGTGTAGAGTAGGTTAAGGCAGTAGAAACTGTGAAATAGCTAAAAGTTATAAACTGGAGACCAAAGACCATCAGTACAATTTTCTCGATGAGTTTGAAATATAGAAGCTTAATATTTTCAGAATATATGTAAAATGATGAGCTGAACAATTTTACTTAAGAGCTCAAGGCAGTTTGTCTTAGTAAAATAAATAGTTATAAGTATTTTTTGAGGACGAATTTTTAGTTAATTTTTGTGCAATGGATTTGCAGAAAGAGTTTCTAATCATGAGGTTTTTTAAGTGTTTTAATATTTAAAGTATATTGTAATGAAATATCTATAAGACTGTATAGCAATTGATTAGATGGGCAAGTTATCTAGTGAAGGTAGATACTGATTTGATGACATTAATAATACATAGGTGAATATAAGTGATTTCATTTATATAAAATATGTGAAGTAGAAAGATCATCTAATAGAATTTTAAGGGTAGGGTGTCCGTAGATCAATTTTCATATGTAACCTGTGGTAAATAATTTCTGTGTAATGTAACAGAAATTGAACACATGATGTGCAATCTAGAATCTTCTACGAAATTTATAGTAAAACCTATGCTCTAGTAATACAATAAAACTTGCCTTCTATAAGCTCTATAATTGCACGCTCTATGTAAATTCTTTCGTTTGGCCCCAACTTATTAGACACTATATATTTTGCTTTCTACCAGATGTATTAAAAGTTCTTGTATATAGTCTTTTTTGTTTAAATGATTTTATACACTAATAATCGTAATCTTTATTGTACAAGAACTTTTGATACACCCGGTATAAAGCATACTCTTTTTAAGTGCACGTTCACTTTTTTTCACTATAGTCCCAAGCAGAGTGTACTTATAGAGGTTTTAATGTAATTTTTAGCATTAGACAATGTCCTTAGATTCGAATAAGTAGCAAAGTATTATATGATGGAATGTTTATTAGAACATAGCGTGGAAATTGGGAAAATATGCAATTTATAAAAAAGACTTGGTAATTTTGAAAATGTAGAAATATGTATATATTAACTATCAAAAAGAAATAAACAAGTAACTATTTAGATCAAAGAAATTATGAAGTTTTTATTTAATATAATCATGTTTCTTTTTGCACAAGTGAATCTGCATTATCCACCATACCTTCTACTATTATGCTGGACATTAGATAAATTGTATTGGTCTTTTGTTCAAGCAAAATTGTTTGTTTGACCAAACCACGACAAACAAGATCCGCTAAAGCTAATTCTACTAATGATTTTGTGCATAACCATGTTTGTTTTAGGTGGTCATCAAGATCTTTCAATATTAACTTTCTACTCTGAAGTCGTGTGTTATCTAGGCAACAAAAAACTTCCACTACATCTAAGGGTACTATTGGTTTATCATTATTTTTACACAATAATGTTACCACCTTTAACAATTCTAGAATTTCTAATTTCACATCCACCTGATTCACATTATCTTCTTCGCGCTTGATACAGTTATCACAAGAATTACAAACGTTCAGAATCAGATTTTCTGGCCATTGATGGTATCGCGATATTAACTGAAGTCTACATTCATATGACGTCATGCAATAGTACATTACTTCAAATAGCTTGTGCTGTGCTTCAGCCAGGTAAAGTTCTCGAGCAATAGTCTTCTCATTAACATTTTCATCACTAAAATTTGAACATATTTTAGAATTATTCAATGAAACTATATATTAAATGATTAATAATACCTCTCCCTATCATCTGTAATAATAATATAATTTGTACAAATATCCTTCTTAGAATAGAGGATAACGCATTTGCCACCCTGTTGGTCCCATCCAGCCCAACCAGAGGCTTGAATAAGACTAGCTATTTGCGAAGTATTAGGTATTGTTTTCTAATTAAAATTGCATTTCCAAGATAATATATATACTTACTCATATTCATTAGGAAATTATAATGCAAAACTAGGCGAACATTAGGCATATATATACCCAAACCAAAGGCTGATGTTGTAATCATCAATCGTGTTTGACCTTTGTTCCATTTTATTATTGCATCTCTTTTTTCATTTTCTGATAATTGCCCATTATACACATCTAATGATATTTCTTCTATTCCTTGACTTAGTATTTCAAAAATATCTGAACAATCCTTAATCCGTGCACAATAGATTATTACGCGACCAGCTTCTATACTCTTTACCAAATCTATTATCTGTTTTGTGGTATTCTTTCGTGCTTGAACTGAAAAGCACAATTCTTCACGTAATAGATTAACATCTTTTGTAATTGCAAAGCGGTTTGAATTAATATTTAAATTATTTATAAGAGCCTCTACATTATTATGAGATAAAGTTGTAGTTAAAGCCATGATCTGGACATTAGGAAAGTATTGTTTCAGCATGCCTAGTTTTCCCCATTCCTTCCTAAAAAATTTTTATTTTAATATATTCTTATGAATATCTTTATTTTTTCATATCTCTTACCTAAAATGATGAAATTCTAAAATACAATGGGCTTCGTCGATTACAAATTGTAATTTCTCTTTATCATATAGGCGACTACATAGCTTTCTAAGGGATTTATTGAGTAATAGCTTCTCCAGAGTAACGTAAAGTAAGCGGGTAAACCCAAGAGCTATTTCTTCAAAAATTTTTGATTCATATTCGATTGTTCCTTGAGATGACATTAGCAATCCACCACATGGAATCCCTAACTGGACGAATTGATTCTAAAAGTAAAGTTGATTAGATACTGTTTTAGTATTCAAATATAAATGCTTATACTAACCACTTGGCTTTGGATTAAAGATTTTAATGGCGAAATAACAATTGTAAGACTGTCGAAAAGGATAGAAGAAACCATATAACAAAATGATTTTCCACCACCTGTTTTTATAATTACAAGTGTATCCTTTTCTTCTTCTATATAATATTTTATAGCATCAATTTGACCTGGCCTCAATTCAGAAAATTTAAAAATTTTCTTTGCAATTATGTTAACGTGATCTTTTAAAGTAAAAAGTATGTTCATCTCATCTTGTAGCATTATATTTGGATTTATAAGTCTTTCTTTTCAACCAAAGAGCTGGTACGTATGGCACAGTGAGCATAATCCTTTGAAATGTTTTGAAAAAACATTGCAACAAATACATCATATTGTGACATCAAAGTCTGTAATTGATGAAGCAAAGGATGGATAAAACTCATTAACATGAATTCGATCCTGTGCTTTTAGCTTATAAGGAACTAATTCCTGGATTATAGAATTATTATGGTAAATAAATATTGAAGTTTTATTTTATATTAGTTATAATTTACCTGATCAAAATTGAAGCCAACTAGTTCCTTTCGCTCATTAGCATAGGTTTCAGCCCACGCTTGATTACGTTGTTGTATTTGTTTTATATTCCATTGTTGTTTTGCAATACATTCTATTTCTATTGCATTAATATTTACTAAGTCTTCTGTTTCAAAAGGTTTTTTACAATAAATTTCTCAGAGTTCAGAAAGTAGATAAGTATATCCTTCATTGTAATATAACACAGCCATTGCATGACGCGCAGCATATGATTACCAATAATCAATTTTTTTGTCCAGATATACAAGCTTTACCCTATTGAATGCTTCATTCTGGGACGTTCGATTAAATGTGACGATTCTTTGGCCACGAGGTAAACTATAAATTGTTTCGAGAAGTTCTCAAAATTCATCAATCCTTTTGTCAGAAGAATTACAGAGAGTCGGCTCTTGTAAAATAATTTCAGGATCATCTTTTGTCCAGCATATATCTGGCCAACAACCTGAATGGTTATTTTGTAGATGATTAATAAGACCTTCTATCTGCATTTTTCGTGTGTCTTCTTCAGATGGCGCATCAGAATGCTCTTCGGCTTTTCTCAAGGCTGTCGAATAAATGCATCCATGAAACCAATGCATAATATGGTCTTCGAATGCATGAAACTGACTGTTTTTTTGTCTAAAAAGGTATTAATAATTGATACTTATAAATACTTTAAATTATAAAATATTTTACTTACTGCGTATGGAATTTCTAATATTACGAGTTAAATGTTTTAGGTCAGCATAGACACCAGTCACGATGGGTATATTCGCAAGAGTTTTATTCGAGTCTAGATCTTCATCATTGCATATTTCCAAGTGCAAGTCGGCATTTTCTAATGATGGAGTAATTTTGTTTAGTACTTCAATAAGAATAGCATGTTCCATTTGTCTTGAAGTTTTATCAAAATTGCCCTTGTGGACTATTTTATTAAGTTCTGACTTTTTTTTTTCATGAATCTTGTTTTTTCAACTACATGAAATGCGATAATTGGCATATGAGAATAATCTAATAGTAAAACAATATCGAAATTAGTTATAAGTCAAATTAATGTTTGCAGGTGAATTATCATACCAAACGGTGCTTCTTGATATATCAGTTCTTTACTAGCTTGGTTCGCATTTCGTATGTGAGACCATAAACAATCAAACCCTATGGATAGAGCTTTTTAGTTTTGTGATAATGTATGTTCGATACATTTTTTTTAGAGCTTCTTCTGTACAGAAGTTTGTGGTGGCTACAAGAGGGTCAAAGCATGATTTTTGGTGACGATAATATGCCTTATTTCCTACTTGATTCGTAATTCCTATTATGGCTAATGAACTTAGAATTGCATTATGAGATATTCCTCTCGCAAGTCCAGAAACTGCTACGGCTTTTGTTAAGTTGATTTCTTGTGCTTCGTTGGTATGTTCAAAGATAGTAATGCATTGTTTGCATTCTACTGTGCTTTTAATATGAAATCCGACTAATGCTACATTTAAAATTTTATTTTCAAGGTCACTGTTATTGCAACCATGATATGGTTGCATAAGTATTAATGAAAAATATTGTTTGGTAGAAATTAACATAGTAGAACCAAGTTGAGCGGATTCGATTGCATTTATTATGCTTGATTCTAACAAATCTTCTTCATATAACAAATCTGCTTCATTGTGATCAGTAGTTGTTTTTTCTAATTCTCCTTCTAATAGTTCTATTTTTCTTTTGAGTCTAATCATTTGTCGATTGAGATTGTGGATTTTTGAACCACTTTTTTTATATTCTGTTATCAATGCTTGGATACTTTCTGGAGGTAAGGTTTTAACTTCTTTTTCTAACAATATATTATATTATACAGGAACGCTTGTTGATTCTTTCGTCATTTCATCAATTTGATTATTTATTTGATCTGCTTTTTTTTTTAAGTTAGCATGCAATAAGGATTCGGTTTTCAATGCACTCTTCATTTGTTGTATATTCGGAAATAGATTGGGATAATGTTCTGAGACAGTTCTTCATAAAAGGTTAATGTTATTAGGCTGTAAAAATCCAAGCAGATAAGGTAAAGAGCGTTTACCATTTGGATCGTACCGTTCCATCAATTATTTAAAAAGACGGTAATCATAATCAGGTGGTTCCGATAGTTGTTGAAAATCGGAATTGGTTTCATAAGCTTGCCACTGAAATTTAAGATGATAATTTTCATTTATGATACTACATTTCCAAACTCCTTTGCTATTTGAAAAAAACGGAATATCCAGGCAATAAAGGAATCCACTTGTCTTGTCCAGTTTTTGGCTTATAATGATAATATCCAGCCATTGAAGAATTCTTTTGTTTTAGTGAAATTGCTTGAAAATGATCATGTAAAGGTAAGACTTCCAACTCTAGATCAATTTCTCTAACAACATATATATCTCTTGAACTGTCTATTAAGGTTCTTTTGTCTGGCATTTAGGCAACACAACTTTCGAACCATTTAACCATTTTTTGCTTTTATTTAGATTTTATGTTTAGAGGGATTTTTTTAATTTCAATTGTTAAGGTTATACTAATTTATTTTATATTTTTAAAATCAAAATCTGAGAAAACTTTATTCATCCAAACATAAGTCTTTATATACATTCGAGAATAATACAAATTTTTAAACTACTCTATTATCGAGGAAACTACCTTACATTGTTCAACCATTCATCACTAGTATGCCCTTTCCTAATACCAATAGGGCATCTTTCCTCAGTGCTTTTGCCCATATTGGCATCCATCTTGAAAATGTTATCCATCTCTTTACCAATAGCACCGCCCCAATTACTTTCAAAGATCAGTAATCTCTGGACAACATTTTTCTTATCTTGGATACTATGAAAACATCAATACCAATTCTAATGTACAAATTAGCCGGAATGTGAAACTTACATTTTTTCAACTATTTAATTTGTGAATCCAATATTGAACAATTGTGCCCCTACATGCCATAATTGAGTACACAATAACAACCTAACTTTGTATCACCAACAATACAGCTATGGGCAAATAAAGACTATGTATGAATAAATGACTATATAAGGCAGCAATATGGTATAAGAATATGTGCAATAAAAAATAGGAAATAAATAATGCACAGGCAAGAATAAGTATTACAAATAAATAAAATACAGGGATACAGATGAAGATCAAGTAACACAGATTTGAAATTGGATATCAATCCCTGTAGTATTAGGTAAGTTACATTGTTTTTAACAGAAAGTAAGATATAAATAAGTATTATTTTTATTTTTTTTCTAGAATACAGTAAACATTCTATAGTTGCATATGGGATCCGAGCTCAACAGTATGACTGACCTTGTAAGTGGATGGTGAAAGGGAAAAATGGCTTCAGAGGCATCAATGAAAGGTTTCAATCGAGGCGTGAGAAACTTGTTCAAATGTTAGGTTCAATTCTTGCTGCAGAAATCATGGGGTCTGCAGTTGTGGTAATTTCCCTTTTTACAACTGGCAGGCAAATTGATGTATTATTTTAATTGGCTAATTGCGGAATCTATTTTAGTGATACAGGTATTCTTATATAGTTAACGTTGTGAACTAATCTTTCTTTATACTTCACGTAATATTTTTAATTTTGTACTAGAGGACCGTTCTGAACTTGTATAGTCACAATATTCAATAAGTAAATGAGGTTTCTTTTCCTGACAGAATCACCATTGTTTGCGTAGATTATTTATTACATCCTTTTCCAATTGCACATATTCAAGCATTGCTAATTTTTTATTTTGCTTTTAATAGAAAATAAGACTTTCTTCAGAAGTTTTGCGATACGACCACAATAACCATTAAAATTTTTCACAAGATGGTGGTTATTAAATTCTTTTTTATTATAATTTTTTATAAAACCTATTAATATGATTTTCATTTGAAAGTAGTTATGGTTTATTATAAGCTTGCTTCTAATAATAGTGATGATAATTGTAATACAAATAATTATCATGATAATGATTATTATTATCATTATTATTATCATTATTATTTATTATTAAAATAATAAAGATCGCTTGCATAAGTAAATTAAATATAGATTATAAGGCGTAGCGTAATTATAATGATTTTTTTTTTTTATCGAAATTGTACTGTTATTTTGATGTACACTTCTTTAGAATTTATTCATATCTTTGATAATAAATACATGCTTACATTCACTTATATGAGTGCTGCCAAGGGAAAAGGCACTATGGAGTTTCAATTATATTTTGTACCGGACATGATCTATCTAATTTATTAAGAATCATGTCTAGTACAAACTATAATTGAAACTCCGTAGTGCCTTTTTTCTTGGCAACAATCATATCTTAGCACTTGAAATTAAATTTTTCTGGTTGTTACATTTGATCTTAAGTAAGAAAGTATATATAGTAAAATAGTATGATGGAAAATGCAAATTAGGATGAATGTTGGGAAAAATTGTAATAATACGTACAGAATTGTAAGAAAAAAAAAAAAAAAAAAAAAAAAAAATACTTCAATAACTTTGATTTTCCTATAACCTTATTCTAACATGAACAAATGAGAAAGCCATAAAGTACTGCCTAATAGACCTGGGGCCTAATACAAAATACCCACCAAAGAGAGTTATAAAAAACAAAGACCCGGGTATATTATACTTCAGCGGGCCTGTATCACAAGGAAGAAAATTTTCAATACATATTCTATATTTACAATAAACAGTCTAGAAATTTAAAAAACTCATATTTAATTAATAGAGATCTTGTGTTTTGCGAAGGTATTTTGCATGGGTATTCAAAGGAGATCTTTTGGACAGTACTCTACAGCAGTAGCATTTGAAGCATTAAAAAAAAGTTACCTATAAAAATTAAATTCTATGAGCCTATGTTAACTGTTCATACGAACAAAATTATCACATAATACTACTTTATTAACCCTTAAATCAAATATTCTTGACAACTTGCTAGTACGTACGTACATACCTTGATTCGGACTTTCACGCTCTTACATAATTGAAGCAAGTTTGTAGCAAGTAGTGTATAATTAGGTTCAAATGCTGCTAATATGAGTTGAACATATATTTATGTATAGTAAAACCTCTATAAGTGCACGCTCTTGGGATCAAATGTGCACTTAGAGAAAAGTGCATTTATAGAGGCTACATATATATTGGGCCCGAAGTTGATTGTGCATTTAGAGGATGTGCACTTAAAGAGGTGGACTTATGGATGTTATACTGTAAATATAGAGGTTACGAACTTCGGGATCTCTAAAGGCTAACTTAGCTTGTTGGATATTCATAACGATAAGTGTGGGTTGGGATTATAGGCTCGAAATTACTTGTATACTTACGAAGATTCTTCTCAAATCTGATTGGATGCTAATTTATTCTAGAAGCAGGTAGAACCTCTTTTTTTTGTGCAACCTAAGTAAATTTGAAGTAACCTAAGTAAATTCGATGATATACGAAGGTGACATTTTTTAAATATAACATGTTCTAGAATTTCATGACTATAAAAATAAAGGTTCATTCTATATAACACCAAGTTTTCATAAAAATTGGTCACGATAGGGGTGTATTTTTGACTTATATGTAAAATTTTAAAATACTACATTGATCATATGAAAAATGATCTACAGACACCCTACCCTTAATTTTAAAGAATTTAAGAGTAGAAGACTGAAAACTATATAAAAAGTTTTAGATTTTTTGGTTATTGTTGATATATAACCAGATGGCTTGCCAATTAACTTGGTTAAAAATTTTGTACCATTTTTGAAAGTAATTTTATGTGATCCATAGTGCATAAATATGTGTATGACATCTTGTACAGATATTGTAACAAGTAGATAGTTCTAAAAAAAAGTTTTTAAAATTTAAAATATATATAAATTGTAGATATTATAAAACATAAAGGTAAGATATAGCAGGTTGTGGTAACTGTGTGCAAGTTGGTTAGCAAGATTATTGTACTGATCATCCTAATAAGCAGTAATTTTGTGAAAAATAATATAAATATTGTATGATTTGACAAAGTTAATAAGTCTATTTTATAATGAAAAATATAATGTATATATATAAAATAGAGTATAAGTTGAGTTTGAAAGACTGTAATATTTAGAGATTATGAATTGTGAGTTAGTATATATATGTATAGTACAGTTTCTAGAAACAATAATAAGATCTATTAAGATAGCAATAAGCTTAGCTTTAAATAAGCAAGGCCAGTATCTTATTTGGGCTTGAAAGGTATACAGTATATTATTGTTTAGAATTTGGGCCTATCTGATGCCTATAGAGCATTGTGAGATGCTCAGGTTGATGACAGAGCCATCTGTATAAAAATGAAATTCTGATAATTGTGCATTATAGTTAGCAATTTGTTGAAAGTTGTTTGTTAAAGTACTGAGTTCAAATATCATTGAAATTAAATATGTTGTAATGTTGATATTAGAGAGGTTAGGAATTTGAATAGGATGTTGAATTGCAATAGAGTATATAAGATCAAGGTAGTTTGCATTAAAGTTGAGAATTTTGTTATATATATTGACTTGATTAAAGAATCTAGAGAAGAGATTGATAGAAATATTGATTGTATATTTGTTGGCAATTGTGTAAGAATTGAGAGAGCAAACTGGACATATTAGCAACTAAATAGTTGAAAGTAGATATAAACAAGTAAATTGTTGTTCTATATAGCATTGCCAGTGAGTAATAAGGATAGTTCCTAAAAAAAAAAGCTGTTTTCTGGCTTTGTCAGTAATAATTTGATTACCAAGTACTGTAATAAGTCATGGTTTTTTCTGTAAAGAAAAGTGTCTAGTTGAATAACTATAGTAATTTGTATTAGGTAAGTATAAATGTTGATAAAGAGTGCAATCATATAAATGGCTTGTAGTTGGTCTTCTAAATAATTAAACCAAAGTGGTTGTTTGCCTTTAAGAATTTTGCTTATATGTGTAGATATGTGTTTCAGTTTAAAAGGCATGAGTTGTTAAATATAGTTAGTTGATCTAAATAAAGAATACAATAGTATCTAAGTTGTTTTTTGAAAATTGAGTATTTTGAATATGATGAAAGTAATGATTCAAGTAGAATGGATTCTTCTTAAATAGTATATAGGATATTGTATAATGGGTTAGATGAAAATATAAAACCAAGATGTTTAAAAAGTTAAATAATTTTAAAGTTAATAGTATATTTGTTAGGCCCATCAATGATAGAATTATCATGTATCAGAATACTAATAAATGATCACAAGTTGTTCTAAAGTTAGTAGAGCCTAATGCAAATACTTATTTTTAATAGATTGGGAGAATTAAGTCTTTTGGTAAAATTTGTAATATAATGTTGTAGTTGAATATTCTATATGTTATGGATATTATATAGCTAGAGGTGAAGTAATGTGCTAGTGAGAATTGTGTGACTAAGTTTGGCTTTACTTTTAACAAGTTCTATGTGACTTGTAAGGATTTTGTTATATATATTTTGATTAAGAACAATGTTATATAGTTAATATTTGATTGTGAAAATAATGATAGTATTGATAATATAATGTATATGTGTATTAGTAATTTGTTTGGTACTTGCAATTTTAACAAGATGTGATGATTTTGCAGTAATGAGTTTGGTTTGTTTGGCTTGTTTGTTATTAAGTGTAAACCAGCATCCAAGGAATTTGAATAGTTCATTTGGTAAATGAAGATTGAGAGGATGGTCATTGCATATGATAGGAGTATAGTTAATTTGTTTGTTATTAGTTGTAAATACAGATTTGAAAGAGTTAATTTGTATATTGGCCATGTTAAAGAATGACTCAGCTGCAGAAAGGATTTGTAATAGTTTTTGTTGTGAGGATGCAATCCAAAGAGTATTATCCATATAGGCAAAAACTAAGCAGTATAGGCTAAACTTATTATATGTTTGATGTTTTAGATTAGTTAGCCAAGAAACTTGTATAGTGTAACCCTTGAAGTTGTTATAAATGTATGAGATAAGTGAATTATAGTAGATTCTTTATAAGAGAGAAGTAATGGTTTCATCCTGATCAATGCCATTATATACAAGATATGTTAGAATAAGTCCAATATTTGTAATGACTTGGTTTTGTTAATCATGAAAGATGTTAGTAATAGCATTTATTATAGAGTTAGGAAGGCAAGATATTGTAAAGATTTTTAAAGAAGAGTAAGATTAACTGAGTCATATGCTTTACTTATATCTTAAGATAAGAGCCAAATTGGTTTGTTGTTGCATAATGCATCTTCAATAAGGTTATTAAGTATGTGAATTGATATAAATATGCTGTTGTTAAATAGAGCTACATAAATATAGAATGAGAGTATTAGATATTGAGAAAACATAGTACTGATTTTAGTAGTAATAATTTTTGTATAGACTTTTTAAATATGTTTAATAAGACTAATAGGGTAAGTGAGACTTAGATTACTATTAAATGTATTACATTTTGGAATCAGATAAATTCTACTGTATTTCTATCATTTAGAAATTTGATTTAAGTTAAAGCAATAGTTAAATAGAGCTGTAATAGCTTTGATGCAGATAGTACTTGCATGTTTAAGTATTTTATAGCTAATGCCTGTAGGTCCACAAGCTTTTCCATTCAGAAGTTGTAACAATGTTTAAAAAACTTTGTCTTCTGTAATAGAAAAATTAAAAGATTATATTATTGAGTGTTAATATGTGGTTATGATTGATAGTATATATGCCAGAAACTGTTAAACAGTGCTTGATCAATTGGTCAATATGTGGTCTAGTTATGAAAATAAGATTGTATATGCTGTTTATAAGTTTGGGATTTGTAATGAGTTGGTTAGAAAGTTTAATATTGGAGAAGTGAATAGGAGCTTTGTATCAGTTAATAATACTGTTAATAGCTTGTTTAGGATGTATTGAAAGTGTTTTACATCTTTTTTAGTTGCTTATTGAATTTGTTAATGAAGTAGTAATGAGTTTTTTGTATAATGAGTATGATATAGTTGTTTTCAGATATCTTGTGCATGTTGGATCTATATATGAATTTAAGAGTATTCATCTGAATCAAGAGTTTGAAGATTACAATAAGATCTGTTATTAATGATCTTGATCCTAAAGTTTATTATATTCATATTAAGGTTATTGTGTATATTTTTGACAATTTTTATTAAATATTAAGTAAAGTAGAGTAAAAAGAATATTGATGGTTATAGTTATGTTTGTGGGGTTTTTTTGTTAAGAATAGAGTGTATTGCAGTATTAATTATTAAATATTTAATTTATATCAGGTGGTTTCAATGCTTTTATTAGTATTGCTATTAAGTGGTATATTGTGAAGGCTAAGATTATAAAAAAGGAGGTTAGAGAATTCTGTTCATTTATCAGTTAATATAGCTTTATAGTTAAAGATTTTGCAGCTGATGCCAGTATGATAATGTAAAAGTTTGCTATATGCATTAGTGAAAGTTCATGTAAATATGAGAATAGAGTAGTTACTAAGTGTTGAGATATTGCTATCATTAAGTTTATATGAGAGAAAGAATTGAATGTTAAATAAATCAGTCGAAATATAGTTAATGCAGCTGTAACTAGTATTATTTAATTATGTAAAATGCTTATTGTTAACATATAACTAAGATCAAATATATTAAAGTGATGTAAATAATTAATAAGCTTGAATTTAAATAATGAGCTACAAACATCATCATATGTATTAAAGTCTCCAAGAATTATTGGGTAAAGATTGTGTTGAAAGCTTGTTGAATCCATGTAATAACAGTATTTTGTAAGTTGTTGCATTTTTGTATATCAGTTAAGAAGAGATAGACAGCTATAATTTAAAGTTTAATTTTATTTTTAAAAGAGATCCAAAGCAATTGCTTTATCAGGATGTGTTTGACAGTTGTGTACATATGGTTATAAGTGTTTTTGAATCATAATAGTAGCACCTTCTGCTGAGCTTACTGAGTTGGCTTAGAAGTAAGTAAATAGGTTATTATTATAAAATTGAAGGTTAGTGCTATTAGCAATTTTGGTTTCAGTAATATAAGAGAAATAAATATTATTGTGAAAACAATAATTTTGCCAAGTTTCTTTTTTAGTTACTAAATTATAGCCTCTAATATTATATGTATAGATGTTTAAATAAAGATCATATAAAGGTTATGTAGATGTAAATAGTTGTAATGTAATATAACTGTTAAGAAATAAGTTAGATAGAATGGAAATAGGACTAAAGAGATTTGATTTGAAAGGAAGGTTATAAAAGATAGGAAGAAGATAAGGATGAATAACAGTATGATTGGATAGAAGAGAGTCATTTGGAAGATATATATGAGTTTTATAATAGGTATTACTAACAAAAAAAGTAATACTAGAGATGATATTCTTGTGGTTATATTTGTCAATGTGTTGTATGAGAAATTAAATAGTTTGGTCATAAAAGAAAAGTAATAAGTTGTAATAAAGAAAAAATTTATTAAAACATGTATAAAGATTATAGGAGCTTAAAGATATTGAGAATAATCTTCTGAGATTGTCTTTTACAAGATTGATCATCATATGCTTGGCTCTCATAGCTGTGCAAAGTACCATAGTCTGCCCTATATATTGAATAGGCTTTACCATCTGCCTACTTATATTATTTGTTCTATTAATTACTAAGAGTGTGTTATTTAATAAGATAGTAGCTGCATCTATGGGTTTTAAAGAAGACAAATTTATTGAAAAGGAGTCTGTTTTACTTTTTCTAAGAAGAGTAACTCAGTAATAGAAGTTGGTATCTCAAATTTAATGTTAAATTTTTTATGTAAGATTGTTTTAGCTTCTGATAAAACTTTTTCTTTATAAAATTTAGTTATTGTAAAATAGTTAGAAGATTCATTGTAAGTGCAACCAAAGTATATAATGTCATGAGCAAAAAAGTCAGTATCAATAAGTTTAGGTGTAAGAAAGTTAATGGCCTGTTGTTTATTCATTTTATCAATATTATAGTTTTGTGCAACTGTATTTTGATAAATGTTTAGATATTGGTAAAAGTAAAATGATATTATTTTGAATTAGTTCTAACAGAATTAACAGAACAGGTATACTCTTCTGCTTTTGCTGCTAGTTCATCTAAAACAGTAGTAGGAATTTGTTTAGTAAATATGACTTCATGTTTTCCTTTAATGTAGAATATTGAAGCATCAAGAAAGAATTTATTCCAAGCTTTAATTTCCTTTAGGTAAGTATTATATGATATATCAAATATATTTCTAATAAGTTTTGATGAATTGTATATAAGTTGTGACTTGAAGTTTGTTTTTTAGACATTGTCAGGTTTCTTTGAACATTGTTAGGTTTCTTTTCATTATCAAGTTCTTTTTCTTTATCTTTAGTTATAACTGGTTTAAGATATAAATACTTAGAATTAGTATAAGTAAGTATATGATGATTAGTATGTCTAAAGGTTTTATTATATCTTTATGAAGACTGGTTGGTTATTTAAACTCAATAGTAGTAGGTAATAGCTTTTTGAGATAAGAGATGAAGTGTTGTCTAAATTTATATTTAAGATAATTTGAAACTTTGGTTTTGTTAATAGTATTGGAAAATTGATAACTATATACTGGAAAGATTTTTTTGAACTATTTATTAAAATGGTTAAGTGAATTTTTTAGAGATGGTATGTTGTATTTTTCAAGAAATAATGTTTTGAAAAGATTAAAATTAAATTTAATATTAAATTAATTATTTATTTTGATAAAGAGAAATTGATGTTGTTTATCAACTTCAATAATCTTAAATGTAATATTAAACCTTTTAGGTCTAAGTTTAATATTTTCTGCAAATTTGGTATAGTTGATTGCTTGATAATTGTCAGAAAAATATAGATGAAGTCAGGTAAGTTTAATACAAAATTGTAAATAATTATAGGTTTGAATAGATGAAATTGTAGCAGATAAGATAAATATTTCTGAATAATTAAGTTTGATAAAAAAGACTGTTATAAATGTAAAAATAAGTTTTTTAAATATTTTTTTGAAAATATTGAATAGAATTGTAGCAAATTTGTTATTATCTGTATTATGTTGTTGAATTAGGTCTATAAGAAATTGAGATTTAGTACCAGCCATTTGTCTAATTGATAGATAAAAGCTTGCTTTAAGTGTTTATCAATTTCTAGATACTTCTTTAATAGTTTTATCAGAATAAAAATTATGAAGATGTTTCTTGAGGAAGTTAAAGAGTTTATAAGATAATTCTGTTTGTAGTTTTGTATGATTCTGTATTTTATCTGTAACTGGAAAGTTTGCTACAAAGTCATATGATAGGTTGAGCTTAGGTCTTATTACTTGGTTATAAGACTGAATAGTTGGAGTTGTTAAGGTAATTTTTGAATGACCTGTTGTTTTTGTTGTAATAGTAGAGCTTGATATAAGAATTGTTATTGTTGTAAGTTATTGATTGGTGTATTGAGGTTGCTATTATTAGGTGGATTGGAGTTGTCAATGTTTATATCATTATTAGTATTAGTTGTTTCTGCAAAGATTATTAAAGGAAATATAAACTCAGAAATAAGGAGATTATTTAAATGATAATTATTTAAGAGTTGAGTAGGTTGTTGAACTAGAAGCTTATGTTGTAAAGAAGGATCTTGTTCAGGGTTGGTGGTAGGTTGAAAGTTGGGTTGATTGGTTAATTTAGTTTGTTTATAAATTTCAGCAAGATAGTTGTTATAATATACTTCATTTTTGTAAAACATAGTTTCACTTTGCAATTCATGATTATTATTAATAACTTTGCAATTGATTGAAATTTGACATTTAGAAGAAGTATGTATATGAGTAGTTGATAAAGGAAATGATGAGACATTTGATGTAGATTTGTGAAATGCTTGTCAAAGTTTTTTGGTTTGTGAATTAGTTGTTGTTAGTTCAATTATATTGATAATTTCATATATTTTGTTATTTTTTAAGATAAATTGAGTATGAAATAATCTATACAAACACTTAATGGTTTTAGTTATTGAAGGAACTGAAAAGAAATATGTAGCTAAAGGGGATGGGGTCCCGTAGCCTAGTGGTCTAGGCGCCCCTCCCTCCACAGACAAGGTCGACAGTTCAATCTTAGCTGGAGGCAACTCTGTAATCTACGGAAGCATATGAATGTACGCGAAGCCCTGTGGCTAAGTCCATGTAATTAGAAGATCGGTGTATAAGGAAGTTCCTGGAAAAAAGATTCCCGATATGGAGAGTTAGCATTAACAAACAGCATAGCACAACTTTAACAGAATTAAATGAAGTCACAAAAAAGCTTTTTGCATTCTAGTCTTCTTTTCATTGTTGTTGCCAACTAAGTAGACAACTGGAACCAACACTAATAAAAATAACAATAAGTCCCAAGACAAATACTTTAAATAGTATACAAAAATACAATTTATTCAAGAAACTACGGATAACCAGAAAAACAAGAAGAAGCATAAAACTAATAGCAAAATTGCTATTCTTATACAAGCAAACAATAAGAAAAATACTAACAAAAAAAAAATTATTAAAAAAAATAGAAATTCTAGCATATCCTCAAAAAATCTGACAATGACATAATAATAACAACTACAATCTAAAATCTTTCCACAAACAACCAAACTGAGCAAAACCCAATCGAGAACCCAAACAATATAGATGCTGCTCTCTTTTTACCAATGCAGATAGAAAAAACAAATAACCCAGTCTCATCTAACCTAATGCTCTAGCCCAACTTAAATGCTAGCAATCTAGAACAACAACCTAATATGGAAGTAGAGCACACATCAACAAACATAGAGAATAATGACAATGAAGAAACCCAATCAACTAATACAATACTCGAAGAACAGCCACAAAAAAAATATTATATAGCCAAGCATTAGTTAATAACCTCCTAGAGAGAACTAGAAGAATCCCAAACCCTCATTTCAAAGCAGACAAAGAAAAAGAATATAAAAAACATATGTAGGCAGCTTTAGAAAAAATTAGACAAGAAAAACTAGAATCATTTGATGCAACAATTTGGACACGACAAAAAACTAAGAATATACTAACTTTACTTCAAAACTTAAAAGAACTGATCAGATACAAGCTGTCAACAAAACCAACCACTATTTATATTCCAACAGCAATAAAAGCAAAATTCTTTTATAGAGACACAGCCTTCTTTAGAAGCTTTACTTGAGTTTTAGCAATTAGACCACAACATCAGAATGAATTCAACAGCTTATTTACCAATACCCTAGATGTATATAAAAAACAGCATGACATATTAGCTACTAATAAAAAAAACCAGGACCAAATTTTTGAATTATTGCATACAAAGCTGGCACTAGATTACTTAACCAATCTGAACTTCAATTTTTTAGATGTATGAGAAATCACAAAATATATTTTCTACTTAATTGGTTTTGCAAAAATTTAACAGAATCTAGACTTTGAAACAACAAGAAAAACAATCCCAGAACTAATAAATGAACTACTAATTCTCTTGCCTGATACACCAGAGCTTATCTCAGACCATCTGTCTCAAGCTATTCCCTTTGACCTACCTAATACAAGCTGCCAAATTCTTACACTAGCAGTTAGAACACTATGCTTAATATTTTCTTTTGATAAGCTACTAGACATATATATTGCAGACAATCATAAAAATCTATCAGCTTCATATAAAGATTTGAGAAATGAAATACAACATCTCTTTCTTATTATAGACAGAGCCAAACTGAAAAAGCTAGCTTACTATAGAGAAACCTTACAAAAATACTATATTTTTCAGCAAATCCCAACTGAATACTTTGATTTATTAACACCAAAAAGCCTTTTGCTTTTTATCCACAAGACTTGACACCCAGACTAAGAGAAAAATTTCCCTTTTTATTTAAAAGTTAAAATGATTTTAAGAAACATATAAGATTACTATTCATGGACTATTCTTTTACTAGACTATCTAATGACTACATTATTTCTCGAAGATGACTACCCATAGATCCAACAAACCTAAAAATGTTCAACTTTATATTTCCATTACAGAGCACAGAAGAAGTAAACACTTTTATTAAGCATGTTCCATGAATCTACAATATCTCATCATTATTACCACAAGCTTATTGCAACTTCAACTATACAGATCTTTCAGATCTGCCTGAAGATGCCAATTTAGTTACTTTGGTTAACTTAACTTTACCAATATCAACCTTTAAAGAGCTAAGTATAGCAGTTAAAGCATTACAGAAGCACTATTATTTTCATACTATACCCCAGTCTTGGATTCAGATAGAAAGAAAAGGAAAACAATTAGAGGTTGGATCAACCTTGCCAAAATTACCATCAACAGTAGAACAACTTCAGTTGGCTCTTAAACAAAAACAAATTATAAATATACACATTCCAGTATAAAAACATTACAATATTTAATTAGTTATGAAAACTCTTAGACAAAACTTCACCTATCACTCTTTACTAGAATACATTTTTGACCTCATAGACTTATCTGAACCATCTTTTGAAATCTTTAATCCACCAAAACAAACAACAACCACACATACACAAATGTTAGATAGGGAAGAAGATAACAATATAGATCTTTAATAAGTACAAGCTATCATATAAACAATCTGCTTTTAGCAAATAATGATAACAAAACAAAAAAAATTAAACTAAATTTAAATAAAAAAATCAACATAATTATGCACAACATTAGAGGCATCAACAATATACTAAAAATGCAAAACTGGATCGAACATTGTGTAGAATCAAATCTACATATAATCTCTATAACTGAAACTAAATTAAAAGACTCAGCAGCAAAATCATATACCAATCCTTTTTACAAGATATTTACATCTAACTTTTTACCATACTACTCAAATCAAAGAAAGCTAGCTTGGGAACAGCTTTATTAGTTTGCAACCAACTACAGCCTTATATCCATAATATCAATACTCTATCTGTCACTGCAATTTGTATTGATTTTTTTTTTCCAAATAACAACAAATCTCACATTATTTCAACATATCTTCCTTCAAACCATTCCTTACTTTTAAGACAGACACAATCTTAAATTTGTTTTTGGGTTACGGAGGCCAGATTTCGTAACTGGCATTTGACTATTCTGGGTAACTTCAATACAAACCAGTACAGAAACAAACAACTTTTAATTTTCACCAACCTAAATGCTGCCAAATTAATAAGCTTATTAGATTTTCATAATATACAAACACCTACTTGGCATGGTCCTAATTCAACTAGTCAAATAGATGATTTTTTGGGTTTCTTCAGATATACTTTTAGTCTTCAATCTACCAACAATAATTGATGCTACTTATATTACCAATAGTGACCATTGTATACTAAACACAATATGGCATACCAATTTCTATTTGCCAAAAGCTTTTAGAAACAAAAAAAGGAAAAGAAAAATATATCTATATGAAAAAAACTATAACAGATACATGGAATGAATTTGCAAATACAGTAAATACATCATTTAATTCTCATAAAACCTTCTTATCAAACATGAATAAAGATGATATTGATAGAACATAGAACTACTGGGCATCAAAAATAAAAGAAGCAATGAATAAACATATTCCTTACACCTTTAGAGCCCTATAGCCTTTCTTTGCAATGTCACTAAAGGCAACAAAGCTTCACTCAGCTCTAAAAAATATTAACAAATGCCTACAACAACTATCAAATTAAGCAGCAAACATAATAGCCCAGGCCAATTAGTACTTAATAAAAGCAGCCATCTTAACAGAAATTAGTATTACTTCTATTACTTAAGAAGAATTTGCTCATTCATAATTAAACACTATAGATCAAGTCAAACAACATAAATATACAATTTGGCAAGCACACAGCTATAAAAAAAAACAGGAGTAAACTAAGCACATTAAGTTTTATGTTAATCGCAAATACTCTGATTTTAAAGACAATACTAGTTAAATACTAGATAGTATCCTACAAAGATGAGTAAAACCAATTAGCTATGAAAAAATCATAACATCTGACAGTGTAATTACTAATCAAAAAGAGATCAAAGAAACTGTACATACCCATTTCAAAAACTGAACAAAAAACAACTCCTCTAACAATTCTTTATAGGAAGAATAGAAGCCATTCTACTTTCTACTTTAGCATATACAGAATAATATTTATAATACTCTTCTCTTACCTATTTCAATGACTGAACTGATACAAACAATAAATCTAGCCCCTAAAGGGAAAGCAACTGGACCTTCTAAAATTGCAAATAAAGTTTTTTAGCAATTGCCATCCTTAGCTCTTACAGTTCTACTAAATATTTTCAATAGCTGCATAACACAAGAAATAGTCCCAAACTAATAGTTACAGGCCAATATTTGGCCAATTCCTAAAAAACAACAATATAATTACGAACTAAATACCACCTGCCCAATTACTTTAATAGACTACACAAGAAAAATTTTTACAAAAATTCTAACAAATTATCTAACAGACATCCTAGTTCACAATCAAGTGCTTTCCTCTCACAACTTTGCAGCTTTCTCTTATCAATTAATACTTCAACTTATCTCTCAACTCACTCACATCTTAGAAGATGCAACTATAAACCAAAAAGAAATCTGGATTTTGTCTTAGGATATATCAAAAGCTTTTGACCAATTCATATACCACCTTTTTGCAAATCACTTGAAAGAATACACATACTCAACAAAGCAATCGATTTGCTATTATATTTGCTTCATCATTATACAAACAAGTAATTACTAGTTTAGAACCAACTCAATCCTACTTTGTTGAAGATGGAATAGATCAGAGAGAAACAATCTTACCACTTCTTTGGAAGATCTATTATGATCTTCTCATATCTAGAATTCATAAGAAATATTAGAGATTTACTAAAGAAATCCTATCCATTTGCCCAAAAGAAATTCATAACTCAGTAATGGCATATATGGATGACTCTTTGTGGATTGCATCTGACAAACCTCTTTTACCAACATTCTTTATACAGCTTCTTCTTTCTATAATTTTGCCAATATAAAAGTTAATCCTACTAAGTCAATTCTAGCAACAAACTCAAAAGACTCAGATAATAGTATAACTTTTGAAAATAAACAATTAATAGCAATTGCCAATGGAACACTATTTAAGTATTTAGGAGCATGGTTCTTTACTAACAAAAAACAAATACTTGTTTAAAAAGAAATTATAGCCAAGGCAACAATTAACCTAAAAAAGCTACAATTTGCTCATATAACAGAAAAACAAGCAATCTATATAGTAAATAGTGTTATCTTTCTATGTTTGCTCTATAGGTTGCACTTCATATTTCTTTTTAATACTCAAATTAACACACTTGACAAGATCTGTACTAGTTTAGTTAAACATAAAGCAAGGCTGGCTTGGGGAGTTCTGAACTCATTTCTATTTAACCCAAACATCTATGCCTTAAGCAACTTAGCTCAGGCTCAACTCTCTTTCTTAGTAACAATACTCCAAAAAAACTTAAATCATTATAGTTTTGATTTCTTCTTCTTAAAGCTATGACTACAACAACTACAAAACTCAGCTCTTACTAATATTTCTATTCTTATCCAACTTTCAGTCTTTCCAGCTTCACAACTAAATACACAAACTAGCCAAATGGTACTCATACTTCATGTCTTAAATTTACAGACTTCACAAAATGGTGATGACTGGCCTTATCCCAAAACCTTTACTGGAACCTTAATAAATCAAATTTTGCTAAATCATTCTAGAGCTTCTTACTTTAAAGAAAAGCTAAACAATCATAACATTGCTAGCATAGAACAATTTTTAAATGCAACCAACTCAGAGTTCCTAGAATGGAATAATTTTTATCACAACATTAAAAAGATACTGAGAGGATGCTGTTCACACTGGTTTCTTATAGTTCAAGACTTAATAGCAGCCTCTATTAATCCTTTATCAATATTTCTACATATAAACTCTTACATCTTGTCTTAATAGAATCCTAAAGAGAAAGGCTAGATAATTATAGATAATTTTACTATTGGCAAGATACATAATCCTTACAACAAAATCCTCAAAGCTTGACATTACATCCTAAAGCCAAATAATACAATATCAGCATGCACAGGCTGTAACCTAAGGAATCGATCATATTACTCCAAGCATTGCTACTTCAATGTAACAACATTACTATACAATCTGCAGATTAACTGCAAAAAGAAAATTCATTTAGATATTGTGGATTTTAAATAGTACTAAATTATGTTAAATCAATAACTATAACTTGAAAGCAATTACAAGACATAAACCCAATACTAGAAAGACCTTTATGTTCTTTTGAAAGCCCTCCAATTAACTTCTGGAAAACATTAACAGAAGCTAACTTCACTATAAAAACATTAACAATTTACCTAACCTTTAACTAACAAACAGTAAACAATAATTCTCAAATAATAGCAAAATGCTATATACAAAATACCAACATCTATTTTGGTTGCTTTACTAACCAATAGCCTTCACATATAAGCATGATGTTTAATTTACTAAACTTTATCCTTAATACAGTTAATTCATATACAGAAGTAAACATCTGCACAAACAATTCTACCTTCACTACATATATTAATTTGGTAACTTCTATTAAGCCTCATAACTATTCTGCACTTGACAAGCAGCGGCACACATACCTTCTTCTAATCCTAAAAGTGCTCTTATGTAATCAGAAACTCAACATCACACTGGATGAAAATATAAAAATCAAAGAAACCACAGGCATAATTTTCCTGTTAGACTCAGCACCACAACATTTTCTATACAACCATTTTGTTTTAAGACTTCCTAACAAACTATGTAAATATTTGCTAAAAACTACTCTAAAACATATTCATCAAATTACAAACCAGTTGTCATAGTTTTGTTAACAATGAATTTCAGGCTGGCACACATCACAAAACAATATTAATTGGACTTCCATATTAAAATATATTTTTTATAGAAAAAAACTACTAGCTTTAAACACTGACCCATTATCTTCAGCAATCAAGAATTTCAAGATTAAACTGCTATTTGAAGAACTTCCAACTTATCTACTACTGCATTGGAGAAATAGGAAAAAATATCCAAACCACTTATGTCCAAGATGTTGCAGTGCCTCTGAGAATATTATTTATCTATTAACTTGCATCCAAAATCACATACAGTTTTTAACACTAGTTTGATAAACAGTATATAAAACTTCATGAAAATTGGAAATACCATGTTTGCACTTGAATGCTTTTGTCAAAGCATTCATCACTACACATATAACTAAGCAGATACCACTAGGACTCATTACTAGAGACACTCTAGCATCTTTTGATACAAACAGCCATAGGCACAAATATGCTTCACTAATATATTATAACATTATTACAGAAATATACAAAACAATTTGGCTAGTCTCCAGAAAGACAAGTCATAATTCAATTCTTCCAACCCCAGCCCTAATACAGACTCCAATACTAAACAAAACTAAGCCTTTGGCTCCATATTTTATAGAAAAAAAACTAGTAAAATACATAAACAATGGACTAACTTCTCTAATGCATCTTCTCGAAGACTAAAGGTTTAGTGACTATTCTAGCAAAGAATAGGTCAAGAGTAAAGTAGCTCTTATCTCCATCTCCTATAATATAGTTTTTTCATATGTATTCATCTTATAATGTATAATTGACTATAAATAAAAGAGATAAAGGATAGATCTCTCTTTTAAAAAAAAATAATAATAATAAAATTATCAATAAAGACTTTTCAAATCTGTCAAATATAATAACACTCTTTAAACATTCTTTATACTTATCTTGTAATGCTTTTTAATAATCACCTTAACCTTGTGCCAAATCATAAACCTATTTTTATTATCTTTGAAAAACATTATGCAGAATATTTAATTTTTAAACAACAAATATCACACTTGTCCCATTTTTAAACTAGATTATTTAACCTATAACAATATTAAAGATGATATATAAAAATTTATAAAAATTTGATTTGTGACTTAGCTTAATATTAACAAGATCAATATTAACAGGATTTAACTATACTAACTTATTAATAAGACCCTAACTTTAAACTAATATTTTTTTTTATTTTAAGAGTGTTCTTGCTGTATGTCTTATTTATTATTAATAATGTATAATTACAAGTTTATATACAATATATATCAATGAAAGTACAACTAGCCACACATATAACTTTAGTTATTATCTAATTAAGGGTTTCACCTATAGGTTACCCACTAGATGCTATATCTGAGACCCACCTGTAAGTCTCTTATTTAAACTTTTTGAATTTTAACACTTATTGCATATATCTGAAATACAGTACATTACTATTATTGAGCCATAACAGGTTAGGTCTATCTAATTACTATTTATATCTAAGTACTACCTTATTGGATATTACTAAGTATCCATAGTCCTTTCAAATTTACCCTCAACACAAACTTACTAAGTATGGTACCAAAATTACTCCTTAGATTTTATCTAATTTTAGTAGATCCTGTATCTACTAGAACCAGTTTTGATGCCAGAAGTGTTTATATTTTGGTAAGTTTATTTCTTTTCTAAAGTTTTCTTTTATGTTCACTATATTACCCACTAGTGCACCTTCTTTCCATTTCTGGTATGTTCACTGCTTCTTTCACATCAAGTGCCAACTCTCCACATTGAGAAGCTTCTTTCTAGGAACTTCCTTATATACCAATCTTTTAATCATATGGACTTAGCCACAGGGCTTCATGTACATTTATATGCTTCTGTAGATTACAAAGTTTTTGTCTTTAGCTAGAATTGAACTGTTGACCTTCTCTGTAGAAGAAGAGATGCCTAGACCACTAGGCTATAGACCCTATTCCTGATTGTAAAAATGTTTTATCTTAATAAAAATTTTTTTTAATAGAATTACATAATAAGTAAAATTTTCTAAACTGGTATTGCTAGTTCTATAGTTAAAAATCAAATTGTTAGACTTGTACTAAACATCAACTATATATTATATATATAATCAAAATGAGTTTTTCTAAAATTTAGATAAATTTTAATATAGACTATACTTTAGAAGTATTTTTATATCAGAACTGAAGATCATTTTTAACTCTATCTATATCTAATAAAATTACAGAATCTTATATAATAAACTAAATTTACTATAATAAATAACTTCTGCCTTTCAATAAAAGTTTTTAAAATAAAATTTTATTCATTAAACACAATTGCTAGTGTTAAATATATAGTAAATTTTTAAGATACTATAATTCATATTTTTTTAAATAGCAAATCAAATTTTCTTAATATAAAATTATTTATATTTAGATTTACAGAATAACTGAAACAAAAGTGTAGCAACCTAGTAAAGTGGTTAGGTTATCAACCTTACAAATAGTAGATTAGATGTTCAAATCACATTGGCAATAAAATTTGAATAATTACCTATATAATATTTATATTATGGCAACTGTTACCAATGATTGAATTAGAATATCTGTAATGGTGGTTATATTAGCATAACTGGCAGGATATAGGGCATCTGTTTAAGTATATTATTATACAAAAAAATACAAACTAACAATTAGATAATGCAAACATTAGATAAGTTCTTGTATCTATATAAATTTATTGAAATTAAATAACAAAAAGTCTATTTAGAAAGATCCAAGTAAAGAGGTAGCCAGAGCTTTAATGCCTTTACTGTAAAGGCTAGCTCAAAAAAATAGATACCAAGATTATAGTATTCAGACTAACAAAAATCTTCAAGTTGAAAGTCTCAGAAGCATTATTAACTAAACTACCAAAATAAACTAAAGAAAAAAAATATCAGACTAATTTGATATATTGATAGGTTATTTGAATTGAAAGTCTGATAAAATAATAAAGGTATATTAAAGTACTAAAATATACTGTAAAGTAGATGCTAGAATTTGAGCAAACTTTACAAATACATAGTAGTTAAATAATATAAATCTGATCATAAGTATTGATTTTGCTATAGTAATATTAGGTCAGTTATAAAAATAGGTACAGAAGGCTCTTAAAAGTTTACTTCAAAGATAAAATAGTTCTAAAGTTAAGAAGATGATCTAGGCATCTAATTATAACCTAGTAATGTTAATACAAATTGCAGATTTAAAGGGTTTAAAATAAAACATCTAAGCAGGTGTATTAGATACAGCAATTGATATAGAACCTTTAGGCAAATTTCTTAAATAAGTAATATAAAAAATCATATATGTAGCTAATTATATACTCTTCTGTAGTTGTTCATTGAATTACATTACCAAAAAGTCATTAAAAAAAGTCAAAAGACCAAAGAGATTATTTTAATACAAAAAAAAGTAATAACTGAAACATAAATATTATATAATTATATAATATCTATTTTTTAATATATAGATTTTATAAATTATATTTTCTTAAACTATGCTTATAGTTTTTCTAATAGTCTTTAAATTTTATATTTATATTAATAGTTCTTTAAACCTTTCTGAATAATATATAGTTATTATATATTTTCATATATAATAGTTGTTGTATTTTATATTCTTTTTTGATTATTTTGTACCAACTAGGTTACTAACCAACTATTATCATCTATAAAATACAGTAGTTGATTATATAAAAACATGTAATAATAGTTTTATTTAGTAATCTACTATCTTAGTTTATAAAATATAATTAATAATTTTATTATATAAAAATTATTATAAAAAAATTGATTTGTTTTATAAACTGACTATAGTAAAGCATTGAATAAAATAAAACTTTTGAATAATATTTTTATATTATATATAAATAACATTAAAAAAAAGCCAGACTTCAATTATATTAAATTTATTTTCTTTTAGTATTACATATATCTTGTTTATACTATTTAATATATTTTTTTTAAGATAAATATAATATATTAAACATGTTTAAAATGGTTTCAAAAATAATAGAACATGTTGATAGAGTTCTTTTATAATATTGTTAGATTAAATACATTGTTTAGTCAAATATTTAAACACTTAAATATCTAAATATATTTTTGCCTAACATTATTTTTTGTCAAGACAAAATATTAAAATTATAAATTTAGCTAAGTCTAAATATTTGAATAAATAAAAATTATATAACTAATTATATAAATATTTATTTAAGTAAATAGTTGTCTTTTTATATTTATAATAATACTAATATAAAGAGTATTGTAATTTAGTAAAGTGGATAAGTTATCAACTTCCCAACTAATAGGTTAAGTGTTCAAATTTCATCAATAGCAAAAATTTAGATAATTACCTATGTAATATTTGTATTATAGCAACTGTTTCTAATGATTAAATTAAGATATCTGTAATAGTAGTTGCACTAGCATGAGTAACAGGTTATAAGGCATTTGTATAAAAGGTTATACAGAAAAAGAATCTAATACAATTACTTCCAATTAATATAACTAAAAAAATAAAAAAAATAGGTTAAATCTTTTCTTATTTTTTTGAAAATAAAAGACCTTGGTTTTCAGTCTATATTTTAAGTGACTTAGGTATATAAAGATAAAACTTATTAAGTTAATTATTATATTCAAATTGCTTAAAAGAGATTTTGTTTAGTTAATTTTATGAATAAATAAAAATTTACTATAATATTTATTTCAATGTTTAAAAAGTATTGTAATTAATTATTATAGATCTTCTTTAAAATAAAACTTTATTTTAAAGTTTTTTAATTTGCAGTAAAATTAGATGCATATCTTTCAAGTAAGTCATTTATTATTTTATTTTGTATATTATAAGATGTTCTTAAAATCTACTCAAGTTTTGTTTTATTCTAAAAGTTTATAGTATTAAAACATTAAGCCTATAAGTTCTTTTTTTTTATTTAATATCTTCTTTCCAATTACAATAATGCATTGATTATATGTTTATTAAATTATCTTATATATTGTCTAAGTTTTAATTATTCCTTCTAAGTAAAGTAAAAAAAATAAATGCATTATATCTTGTTTGTTAGAAGTTTTATTATTTCTTTTTTGAAACTTTTGAATTATTTGAACAGTATCTTTTCTTTTTTTATAATTAACAACAGAATGTAACCTATTATATTGTATTACAAATATTATAACAATTAAAAGTAATTCTTTTGTAAATTTTTTAGTTTTGTTATAGTTGGCACAAATATTTAAACTGAGTATCACAAGTCATGTTTTATTTTTTAAAAAAATCTACTTTATAAGTTTAGATTTAAAATAATACAAATAGTTTTTTCAAACAATCAATACTTTTTTAACTTCTTCAAAGTATATTTATTTCAAAAGAGTAAGAAGCTCTCTGCATTTCTAATTAAATCCTAAACTAATAACATTAATAATTTTGTATCTTAAATAATTATAATGAAAATCTGTGATTTGTTATTCAAGATCATCTTGCTGATGTTTTGAACTAACTCTTACATAACAGACCTTAATCTTTTGTATAGATTTTTTGGCATCTTCAGTTATTTTCAAAGACTTTGTATATATCTGTAATTGATGTTATATAGTTAGATTATTATTATAGTTACTGTTATCTTATTTAAATAGCATTATTAATACTACTAATCTCTTTTGACACAACACAACATCTTTGTACTCAAAACACATCAATTTTCATGTAAGTTTTGCTTGTAATTAGACATTTACTTTATTTCTAATCAAGAAACTAACTGTTTTCTTTATTTACATTCACAACTTATACAAAATACTCTTTTATATATTTTGTATAATCTTTTAAATATTTCTTCATTATTAATAAAATAAACTTTTAATTTCTTCTAATATATTGTTATTATCAAATCAACAATCACTGTATCTATTGTACCTGATCCTACTAATCCTGCTCTATACTTTGACCAATTAAATGATCATGTAAGTTGTTTGATCCATATATCCATTCTACTTTTACATCTTTTAACTTATTATATATTTCATTTCAATCTGCATTCTTATTACTAAATGCAAGAGATTTTTGTAAACTATGTGACAATTAAATAAAATTACTTTTCTCTTGGCATTTTAATGATTACCATTTTTTCAGAAACAACCCATCTCAACTGAAACATCATATGTCCCTGAATCTTGCTTGCACTTAGATAAGTTATTTTGTTATGAGCCAGCTTGTACTTTCGTTTTTTGTTTTTCTGCTACTAAAGTGTTTTTTTAATTAGAGTGAGGTACTAACAATGCAGTATCGTTAAACTTACCTTTTCTTTATATTTAGTATAAAATACAGGGGCAAAATTAAACAACACAGATACTAGCTTTAATATGTATTACAAGATGCGAGTTTTATTCTAGAATGTTCAAAAATTATGCAACGGTGGAAATAGGCGTTCCCTTTATTTATTTCGAATAAACTCAATAAACGTAATATTTATTACAGCCAGAAAGTATTAGGATTACGGTTTTCGGAGTACTCCATTGCCTTTTAAAAAGATTATAATCCTTCAAATTACGCAATGGCTCAAAGTTTTATTAATACTATCGAGCCATTTGTTACTAGTTGCATTCATTATATTTTCTTTTTTTTCTGTGTCCTGGATTCAGGATTATAAAAAATTTTGCTCAAATAAATAATCAGAGTTATAATCTTCCGGAAGAGCATTAAAAATAAAGTCCACAAGGATTTCTGATGAGATTGCATTTACTTGATTAGTTATAATTTTATTTCGATATTCATTCTTTTTTCGGTTATTATTAGTGGAAATTTGGTTACGGTAGTCAATTTATATTTTTAGAATAGTGTGTTTATTGGATTTTTTGCTTTTAACGAACAATTTTCATTTTGAAGAATCGAAGGAAACCAAAATTACTTTATTAAATCAATTATGATAATATTTTAATAAATCTTACAAAAATTATTTTCATGCCCATAATTTTTATGCTAATTTTAGTGGTATGAAATTTGTACTAAAACCGCAAGCTGACGAAACTTTGAGGCCTGAAAAGAATTTTCATAAATAATATGATTCTAATTCCTGACTTTCGAAACTTTTTGGGTGGCAGTCTATAAACACCCATACCATAACCCTAATTTAGCTGCGAAATTCTGAATCTACTTAAATTTCGTTTTCACTTACAACATATATATCGATATTTTTTGCAATTGTATTCTGAACGATATTACAATATTAAAACATTCAAAATTAAGTTTTAGCCAGTATTCCCAGCATATATGGGGTGCGTTTAGTCTATACGAAAATTTTTGACGAAGATTGTTCTTGCCAGCCAACAGATAAACATAAAAAGGCTACGAATATAAAATAAACATTCATAATAAATACATTACATGAGCAGCGTTAATAAAAAAAATTCATATGAACAAGAATTGATTATTGATTTAAAAAAATAACGTTATATAATGTAAATTATTATTCCAAACAACTAAGATTTTATTAATATTATCGATACTGTGTTTAAGAATTATGATCAACGAAATCAGAATGAAAATATTTTATGATTTATTGAAAAGGGTTAATATATAGTCAACTCTTTCTATAACGAACTGACGGGTTCAGGAAGAAAAAAAAATTCACTATAAAAAATTACTATTTTTTTTAAGGACCTATTGCACTTTCTATACAGAACTATTATAAAAATTTTAAAATTTTAAGTTCGTTATACCTGGAGTAGACTATATAATGATTATTGCAAAATATAAGTCAAAAATAAAATCAGAATGAAGAAGATGAAAGTATTGAAGCAATAGATTTATGCTTAAAGAACTTTTAGCTTGTCCATCTATGACAAATATTATAAAGACGCTCAATCTCTCAGAAATAACCATAATTAAAGGTGCCAAGTTTTATCTTAACATAAATTGTCATGTAAACCACATGAATGACATATAAATAGTACTGTAATATTTGATCAACACTAATTGTCACTTTGTATCTCTTATTGTAAAATCTGATACTTAAAAGTTTTCTCTGTATAGCACAGCACTCATAACATTATCGTCATTTAACAAAAATATACACATTATTACATAATCGATCATTACTGAAGTCAAAAACTTATTGAATCAATCAAATAATTATTCGGTTAATTTATTACTCGATGTCCCAAAAAACAACGAAAACCGCTGTAAAACAATTTCAGCCAACGATACTACTCTTAGAAATGCGTCGGTAACACACCTTGCATCGTGAATCACATCCTTTACTTAACCCCCTTTACTTAACCCCTGGGAGCAACTGATGCCCGGCCTATTTATAGCTGTTCTCATAACGATAACGGCAGTTTTATAATTCAAGAGAATCTGGCAAAAATTGACCGACCGAATATTTGCCGATTTACAACTGTTCTCATAAATTCTGGGACAACTAATAAAATTGTTCGGCCGTATTCGGTAAATTTTTTGGATTCGGTGTTATCGGATTACTGCTAAGGACTGGAACCGCCTAAAATTTTACTTAATCGTTTAATTGTTTAACCGTTTAACTTGGCCGGCATTAAAATAATTCCGGCCCATGACCAACATAATTCTGCCCGGAGTTATGGAGCAATTTTTAAACGGTTAAACGGTTCCAATCCCTAATTACTGCAACACCGAATTGCAGCTGTTTTCATAAATTCTGGAAAATCTAGCAAAAATTAGCCGACCGAATATTTGCCGATTCGATAAGTTTTTGATTCGGCAGTGATAAACTTGTGATTCGGATGTAATTACATCCGAATCAATAGTTTATCAAAACATAGTCGAATCGGCAAATATTCGGTCTCTAATTTTTGCAGAATTTATGTAAACAATTTACCGAATTCAGCCGATCAATTTTTTATCAGTTTAGGGATGGATTGGTCTTCGTAAAGACGGTAAAAACCACGGACCGAAATGATTCTCAGTCCCTGATCCGTAATCGTCCGGTGTCATGCTCAAAATTTTCTTTTTGGTTAGTAGTTTGTGGCATACGTAATGGGTGGTTTTAACCCTCAGCAAGGAATTAAAACCCCTATATGAATTAAAGATGTATAAGAGTGTAGTTTCAATTTTTGAAGGGAAGAACGATTGTTAATAGTATTTGGTATTGTTGTATATTTTGATATATTGATTTATGTTTATAACCCGGAATTATGTTAGTTTATTGATTAAAAATCATTGACCTTAATCACTATTGTTCACAATCGAAGCTAAATTGGTTAAAGACCCTATAAAGCTCTTCCTCGGTCATAACATCGGCCCTGGTCCTAATTATGGTCAGATGATAATTATACCTACTAATAAAAAATTGATAAGATAAAGAAAATAAATCATAACGAATAATAGATTTTTTTATAACTCTTTTAATCATAACGATAACAAAAATTTCATGATTTCTCCCATTTCTTCTATTTCATCCACTTTTACTTACAAATAAACAATCAAATAGACTACTAAATGAACTAGAAAAATATTTGCTAGTACCAGAATTCAAATCTGTTGGTATGGTGGCAAGCACAAGTAGAATAACTACCCTAAGCCTAATCGCAAGAGATCATTTGGCTATACAAGCTACCAGTGCAGAGCAACACTACGCTTAAAAAGTAGCTTTAAAGGGAATTTGCAAATCGGATAGTTAAACGGTTCACTGACACTCATTTCGTAGACATAACACTTAATCGACAACAATTCACTGCCATTTCTATTTCATCGAAACTTATTTACCGATAAGTTCATTCCACCGACAATTTATTTCACTGAAACTCATTTCACCGACAAAATAATTCTGGTCATTGTCGTTAAGGTTGGTGGAATTTATAAAAAAAGCTTGTATGTGAAATGAGCTTCGGTGAATTAATTATCGGTGAAATAAACATGTATGTGAATTGTTGTCGGTGAAATGTTATTTTTAGGAAATCAATGTCGGTGAAGTGATATATATCCATAATTAACTATCCATGTATTTAATTCTTTAATGTTAAATTAACTTTGAAGCTTTGTATATAAATTTACAAATTAGATAGTTAAATGTCTATATGTTTAATTATTAATATTAAATTAGCTTCGCATGTAAAATACATAATTATATTTATGTATTTAAAATTTTATGTTAAGCGTTAAAAAATTATGAGGTCCGATTCTAGGGTTTAACCGAATTAATAAATATTTACTATAAAATCAGTTCAAAGGGGCCAAGACGGACCGATCCATCCCTATAGTGAAAGTCGATTCTGAACAACCTCAATTAATAATTTAAAGTGAGTTCGATAATAAAATTTTTTATTGTTCAGTGTTACAATTGTTTTCATAAATTTTGGAACTACTGATAAAAATTTGATCGACCGAATTCGATAAGTTCTTGAATTCGGTGTTATCGGAATTGGATTTTCGGCACGGCATTATAGTAATCGGATAATACCGAATTCGAAAACTTATCGATTTCTATTAGCTGCCTCAGAATTTGAGAAAGCTATAAATTCAAATCCTGTCCGAGTGTTTTCCAAGCGACAATACACACTGGGAGTATAACTATGTCTAATTTGAATCCAAAAAAAAAATAAAAAAATTTGAATTGCATATTTACTTTTTCCAAATTTTTCTTGACCTCTATGCTCAATTACGCTAATTCACAAAAAATTTTGACACGTATAAAAGTTATCATTCCCAAATTAGTCTTAGCTTACTAAATATGTGATTTCTCTGTTATACCAATATAAAGAACTTTGAAACATCAGAAAATATTTGAAGGTCTAGACTTTAGATCGAGATTTTGTTGAAGTTTCTCACAAGTCATGAAATAACAGTTTATCCTTGTAAATCCATAAGTATTAAAAAAATAAATATGTAACTTAATAAACAGAAGATCAATTCAAGCATGCGAAAATAAAAGAGCTACTTAAATTTATTAACTTTACTAATATTAACGTGGTTGTTCCTTCAATCAATAAAATGCTAAAAAATGATACACGTGTAATTGATAACTGACATAAATTTAAATGACGTGGAACATCAATACATTTTTTTTCTTGGAAGAACATTTATTCTCTAACATAAAGCGTATTCAATTGTAAAATAGATATTTTTCTGTCAATTGGTTAATCGTGACTGATAAATAAAAAGACATGTACGGTATATACATACTACGTCAACGTATTACGTACGGCATATCATAAATGTGTACAAGGTTGGTGGCGCAGATCTCCTGAACTACAAATCAGATTTCAAGATTAGGTGTCGCGTAACACGATCAGGGCAAACGTTCGTTCAGCCAAAAATTAGACATAGTTCAAAAATCAGCATAAAAAACCAGCTTTTGTGCTTTAGCAAAAAAGTTTTAGTTGAACAATTTTACTATGTGAACTATCCTTCCCTAGATCCTAACTTTGACCCTAACTCTAACCTTATCGAATTTTAAGAATTTAGTCTTCGCCGCCAACCTTACGATATGCTTACGTACGTACGTATGTACGTACACGCGGAGTTTTTTAATTCCCAACAATATACATTTTTTATATTATTTTTAAAATAGCTCTATATATGGGGAGCCCACAACAAAAGGATGCTTCGGGCCAACCAATCAAATTCCGAGACTTTATATAATAACTAACCAACAAATAGATACGTATAATATTGACATACCCAATTTTGGTTATGATTTTCTTAAAATCACATGATTGCCCCCGAAGCATCCTTTTGGTGTGGGTTTCCCCATTTATGGAATAATAAGGAATGATATGGAATGATATGCAATGCTTGTGAAATCATGAGCGTGATAATGATCTAATGAAGATCATGTTATCACGATGCAGTAAAACCAGTTTATAGACCCTGTACAATAATAAGCATAAAATTGTAAACTCGAAAAAACATTAATCAAGTAGAAAAATAAATAAATAACTGTTTAATGTTTAAATGGTTTCAAAAAAAGAATCTTTTTTAAATGCTAATTACGAAGATCTCATTGATCCGGAACAAATTCTGACCAATCCAATTGACATTTCTTTTTTTTTAAAAAAAAAGGAGAGGTGGATCATCTTTATCTTTCATAAACCATACTTTACACTGTGAATTTTAGTAAATTAGAAAATCTGAATTACGTTGTTGGTAAATTGTTAATTTGTCATGACATTGTCGTTAATCCGGATAATAGACATTTATGTAACATTAAAAATTGGACATACATCCACTTTTAGAAATTTATAAAATTGATAGAGGTTTTATCGTAAGAAATGGACTAAGATACAAATAATTTTGTAGCGTTTTTTTGATCAACAATAATCACTGTCACAATGAAAACTAAAAATCTGCACTTTTTTATGATTAATCTCAATTAATTTATTAACTATTAACGTTAATAATTTGCCAAGACTTCCGATTTTTAGTTTATTTTATCAATATAATAAAAGTGGCAATAGAACCGGTAGATAAGAGCACATCGGTAAAGTAATTAAAAAAAAATTGTAAATCACAAAACAATATACTAATAATGAATTTAAAAATATAATAAATAGCCGGAATAGATTTATTTCTCCTATTAGATTATATTTCACCTATTGAAAAAGACATGGAAGAGATCAAAGTTATTGAGCCTGTTGCAAATTCAGTTTCTATAGATGTCACTGCCAACTCTGAATTAAACGTTAGCAATAATAGTAGTGAAGTTGTTGAACATTTTACAAATTCTGTTTCTTTAAGTATCACCGAGTTAAACGGTAGAAATAGCATTGAAATTAACGATAACGACGAGAAAGTCGTTTTAAATGACTTGGAAGATGACAAGATCGAAATTATTAAACCTACTACTAATTCAATCTCTAACATTGCCAATAACACTGAAACTGACCATTCTGACATTGAAGATAATAGTACTTCCTTGGAGATGTTGATACAAATGATATACTCTAAAGAAGATACACTTCCTACAAAATTAGAATGCTTGAATTTTATTATGCCTGAACTAACCAAAGAAGTGTCTGATAAATTCATGGACAAACTCATTGATTTAAATGGTATTAATCCTGATGCAAAATTTAAAGTGGACAGATTAAAACTTATGGATTGGCTTAAAAATATTTGTTACACTACCAAGAACATAAATATTACAACAACAAAATCTGCGTATAGCTATGTTATACATATGATTGCAATGATAGATTTTATTTTAAAAAATCCAAATAATTCAAAAACTTCAGATTTCATTACGTATTATAATTCAACTGAAGAGTCAAATGACAATCCCTTAGGCAATATAAATTTCCATTATCCAAACTATATTTTTTGCAATTTATTAATGATCAATAATGGAAATATTGATCAAGATATATGTTTTGAAGATATAGTTTATTCGGCGTTTCCATGTAAACGTAATATTTGGGAACGAAAAAATAAAAGATTCTTTCCTAGGATTAAATATAAATTTGATTTACCTTTAAGTCGAATACACGATCTGGGACTAGAAATTGAATCCACAAAACACTTTAATCATCATCTCTCTCTTAAAGGAAAAACTATCAAAATTTTATCTTATGATTTGGCAACCGAACAATTCATTTTAGTTTATCAATATAATCGACTGGCTCGATTGTATGGCATTCATTCCGTCGGTTTAGAAATTATGAAGTCATACTTATTTTTATTAAACAATAGCGAATCTAGAAACATTATAATTAAACGTAATATTTGGATAACTAACAATGAAATGAAATCCAAATTTGGTTCTATTAAGATTTGGACTAAAGGTTTTGGTTACTCTATTCTTTATGACAAGTTTCTTGATCTGGAAAAAAGGCTCAATTCATTTTGGTTCCGTTTCCGGATGGACATAGAATATAAACGAAACCACGATCCAATGCTATATTATTTTTTTTGGTTCTCATTAATTTTTGGTTTTATACAATTAACACATTTGACGATTGGTATTTGGTATCATTCATCGAGTTAAACCAATTTTAAATCTTCTATCACTTTGTTATATTTAACTTTATATAGTTAATAGATTAGATCAAGATCGAACAATTTTTATAAATGCTCAAAATGACTTTATATTCCGCATAATGTGCGATAATCAAAACCGCACATTTCATGATAAATGATCAAAACTGTTAACAATGTTAATATTATTTTGCGCTATATATATATATACATATAAATATGCTTAAATATATGCTTAATCACCAAGAAAGTCACTCCAACATTACGCCTATTTTTCTATAGTAATTTCTTCACATCATAATAAAAGCTCTAATCAAATTTTTATATGCACAAATCGAATAAATTTTTTAATTGACTTATGCATTTTATAGTCAAACACTTTAAGCACACATTTTTAACAAAATTAAAGCGGAAATTTACTCATAGATAATTTATAAATTATAGGGATTACGTGTCATTTCGGAAAATTTTTATATTGAACAGAACTTTTCGGAAAATTTTACCATGTAAACCCCTTGAAAACCCTCCCTCCCCCTTATGAAGTGGAGATGTAGTGTAAACCACCGAATTGAATGGGGGTGGCCTAACTGCAAGCAAATGAGACAAAACAATAAAAATCTATTATTATGCGCATCATGGTTTAGGCCTATTTGCTGCCCAAGATGAGCTTGCTACTGTTACGCCCAAACTACTACTTATAAGCCTGGGATAACTTTAGCTAAGGATATTGTATATGATTAATGACAAATGCTAATTAGTATTCAATAGTTATTGATAACTATACTTCTATATTATATTCATAATTACGTTATTAAATTAATAATTATGTTATTAAATTAAACTACGCGTGTATATATATTATATTTTTTTCAATTAAAATTTTTTCACGTAGATTATTTTAAAGACCGAAAAAAAAAGATGATAAA